>JASDQU010713714.1:12452-27188 GCA_032191745.1 Picea mariana | reverse complement strand
TATATATATATATATATGTATGTATTTGTATTCAATGGGGAGGGCTGTGGGGGCAATGTCAGGCGATCCCAAAGCGTCGCTTGTCTGTCGGCCGAAGGGCCATGGGGGTGATGTCGGGAATCCCCCCCCTCCCCGCAGGTCAAGCCGCGGTCATGTGGCATCACATAACTATGACCTAGCTCGCAGGTCAAGTCGTAGTCACGTGGGGTCACGGAACAAGTTGCATGTCAAAGTAAAGTAGTTGTAAATAGAAGATAACAAGTTTCAATTAATTTGCATGTCAAAGTAATTGTAAACATAAGATAACAAGTTGCATGTGAGTTTCATGTCATCATGAGTTGCATGGAAGTTGCATGTCATCATGAGTTGCATGGCAGTTGCATGTCATTATGAGATCCTCATTAAAACACAGAGAATAGTCAATTGGTAAATCACTTATGTATATCATTTCTGAGAATACAGGTTAGAGATCTGAGGCAGTGAGTCGAAGGCAGAGAATTCCAGTGAAGTAAGAAGTTTGCAGGAGCTGAGAGTACAGAAAAGAGGTTTCCAATAGGGATTCCTTGAGTATATTCGTGGGTTTTAGGAGGAAAAATGTGGACATTCGTGAATTGTAATGAGGAAAAGCATGGATACCTGGAGAGACAGTGCATAAAGTCTTGGACCTGTGACGAAAATTTATGAATATCAAGGATCTAAAGCTCAGGTCAGCTACAGGATTGAAGGTATGTCTTCCCCTGTGTGTTTGGGTGAATATTCTGAAGAAATCATGAACAAGTATGTCTTAGTGATTCATAAGCATTTGATTTGTAGAACCCTCTTGTGAATATTGGTATGAGGTGTGTGTGGTTGCAATGTTAATGATATATTGGTATCAGTAGTAGCAGCAGAAATATTAGAGACAATAGCAGCAACAGATTATCCGTGACAGAGGTAGTGACAGAGTGGTCTGCATTTTTATTTTAGGGCGATTGGACGGGGCAAGGAAAGGGGGTTGTAGCCTCCTTCCGGTTGGAGCCGGATAAATTCAGGAGTTGGAGTTTCCTTCAAGTTGTAGCCTGTAAATAGGGGGTTGGAGTCTCCTTCCAGTTGTAGCTGGATAAATAGGAAGTTTTTTCTTCTTATGAATGTACTCTTTGATAAATAAGAAAAAACATTTTGTGGTTTTTTCCCGCATTGGGTTTCCACATAAAAGTTTGGTGTACTTTGTTTATGTGATGTCTATGCATTGAATTATGGTGTTGATGATAAATTTAATGCTCATAATATTTATTGGAGGTTTTATATTGCGATTAAAATTACTTATTGGTCTCATATTGATTCAACCCCCTCTCAGTATTCCAACAATTGGTATCACAGCAGGTCCTTCAGGAAGCAGTCTAATCACTGGAAGAAGATCATGGAATACACTAAGATTGGAGCACCAATGTTTCATGGTCAGATCTATACCTTTTGGAATAAAAGGATGAAACTTTTTACAGGCACGGTGATTTGATGTTTGGAAATCAGTATTAGATGGCTATACAACACCAACCACTCCCCGAACCGATAGAGATAGAAAGAAACTCAATGAAAACAACTCAAAGGATAAAGGTACTATTTTGAGAAGTTTAGTTGATTCAGTATTTGTCAAAGTTATGCATTGTGATAGTGCAAGGTATCTTTGGGATAAACTCCAAAAGGTTTATGAAGGAGATACCAAGGTAAAGGGAGCTAAGCTTCAAATTTTCAGAGATAAATTTGAACAGTTGAAGATGAAGGAAGATGAAAGCATTGCAGCCTACCTTCTGAGAGTGGATGAAATAGTTAACACTATTAAAGGATTGGGAGTAGAATTTGATGACTCGGTGGTTGTTCAAAAGGTATCGAGGTCTCTTCCTATGATATTTGATCCTAAAATATCGTCCCTAGAAGAAATAGTGGATCTCAGTACATTGAGCATGGAAAAGATACATGGAATATTTACAACTTATGAGATGAGAAAAGAATAGGAGAACCTAGTCACAAAGGAAGCATCTTCCAAGGCATCCAAGAAGACAAATAATAAGCACAAGAAAAAATCAAAACCAATTTGCAGCTACAATGATGATTCAGATGAAGATGAAGAGATGGCTAACCTCATAAGGAAATTAAAGAAAGGAATCGGTACGTATAAAGGTATGCTTCCATTGAAATGTTTTAATTGTGGTAGTATTGGTCATTTTGCTTCTAAATGTCCTCATAAGAATAAATATAGCGATGTAGAAGAATTTTCTAAAATGGAAACAAGGGAAGAAACAAAAAGAAATTCTTCAAGAAACATTTTTACGTCTCAAAGGAGGATAGTTCCTCATCAGACGAAAAGGATAATGATAGTGACAGTGATTCAGAAAGAGTACTCTTCATGGAAGTAGAATATGATTCTGAAGAAGAAGGTAAATTTGATCTCATAGCAAAGCTAATTAGTGCATTAAAAGAACTCAGGAAGGAAATAAAGAAAAACAAGTCACTCAAGGTAGAGTTAAAAATGAAAGAGTGATCTCATAATTCCATCTCTGAAGAACTAGAGAAAATGATCACGATTCTAAAAATTCAAATAAAAGAAGACAGAAGAATTGAAGAAATACTTAGAAGTTAGTTAGAAGAAAAGGATAAAACGATTGGAGGTTTGGAAGAAGAAATAGTCTCTTAAGGAAAGATCTTAAGAAAAAAGATATGCAGCAAAAGAGCACCAGAATATTGGATCAAATAATCAGTATTCAAAGACCATCCGATGAAAAATCCAAAATAGGATAAAATCAAGTACAGAATGAGAAAGGATAGAGCTCTAAGACAGCAGAACATGAAGTAGGAAAAAGAAGCTATGCAGAGATTGTCAAAGATTTTTTCAAGAAGGAAGAATGCATGCCTCCAAAGAAGAACATTCCAGAAATAGAGAAGACTCAAGAAGACAAATTCAAAAGGAGTGCATCACAGATAATATCATATATTCCCACGTAACAAAGATTCTTTTATGGTCATTGTTTTAATTGTGCTAATTTTGGACATAAAGTTGTAAACTGCAGAGCCTATGCCAAGAACAAAAGCAACAATGCAGGGTACTTAAATAATATTTATCCTAGAAGATCTTATGAAGCATACAGTAGAAACCAAAACAATTTTGGTTCATTGAGTAATGAAGTAGAATGCTACAAATGAAACAATTTTGGTCACTTAGCGAGAAATTGTAGACTGACTATCCCACTCAGGGAATCAAAGAAAAACATTATCAGTAAGATATCGGAACTGCAAGAGACATGGAAAAGAAATTAGAATCAATGCTCGATTTCTCTACAAGCCCAACACAAAAAAAGTGATTGGTATGATGACAGTGGTTGTTCAAATCATATGACAGGTGACATGAACTGGTTTCTTACTTTGAAGAAAGAAAAAGATGGATCAATTTCCTTTGGCAAAAATCATTCAGCTAAAATTATAGGTAGATGCATAGTTAATCTTGAAAGAAAAGATGCCATGGCAGAAAATGTTCTACTGGTTGAAGATATGAAGAACAATATGTTGATTGTAAGTCAAATGTGAGATCAAGGACACACACTTTAGTTCAACTCAAAGAAATGTGAAATAAGGAAAGAAGGATTAGGCAGGTTAGTGGTGACAGCTATAAGGACTCCTAACAACATATATTTTTTGAATGAAATTGGAAAGGAAAGTTGTTGTATAGAAAAGGAAAATGAAAGTTGGCTCTAGCATAGAAGAATGGGTCACGTGCACTTTGACAATCTTGTCAAAATCAGCAGAAAGGAAGCAGTAAGAGAAATTCCTGAAATTTCAAAACCAAGGAATACTTTATGTAAGCATTGTCTACAGGGAAAAAAGACCAGTACCAAGTTCAAATCAAAGGATTACTCAACTACAAAAAATTGGAGATTGTACATGTCAGACTATGTGGACCAACAAGAAAAAAAGGATTAAATGGTGAAGATAGATTGATGACTGTAAAAAAAATGACTGCAGTTTGTTTTCTTAATAAGAAGTTAGAGGAATTTAAGCACTTCAAGATAGACAAAGAGATTGTTGAAATAGAGACATACTTTAAAATCAAATGTTTGAGATCATACAGTGTTGGAGAGTTTACATCAAAATAATTCATGGTTTTTTTTGGTGAATATGGGATAAAAAAAGTAATTCTCGGCAGCCAGGACACCTCAACAAAATAGAGTTTATGAAAGAAAGAACAAAATAGTACAGGAGATGGCCAAAACTATGTTGAAATATTCCAAGTTGGGTGACATCTTTTGGGTACAAGTAGTACATATAGTTTTTCATATCTTGAACAGAGGAATGCTAAGTAATAGTGATAAGACTCCCTATGAGATATGGAAATGTATACCATCAAATGTGAAGAATTTGAGAGTGTTTGGAAGCAAGTTCTACATAAAAAGAGAAGATTGAAGGATTCAAAAATTTGACTCTTGAGTTGACAAAGGAATATTTGTCGGGTACTCAAGCAAAAGCAAGGCATACAAGTGTTTGAATATGAGACTCAACAGAATAGTAGAAAGCATCAATGTACAGATTGATAAGACAATTCTATGAAATCCAAAAGAAGAAAGAAAAGAATTAGCAGAGAAAGAAGGAGAAGAGGATTTGAAATAAGAAGTAGAAGAAGAAGAAGTGGAAGAAGAAGAAAAGAATCTAGAACCAAAGCAAGAAGAACATGACCAGCAAAATATTCAGATATCTCCCAAAAATCCTAGTTGGCAAGTGTAGAAAAATCATCCATCCGAGCATATAATTGGGAATAAAGATGCATAATTTTAAACCCAAAGGAAATTACGCTCACTAGAACAAAGAAATCTAGCACTGGTGTCCACAGTTGAACCCAATAGTTTTGAAGAAGCCAACACTGATGAACATTGGATCAAATATATAGAAGAAGAATTGGATTAGATAGAGAAGAATGAAACATGAGAACTTGTTCCAAGGCCTAAGGATAAGAATGTGATTGGCACAAAATGGGTATTCAGAAATAAATTGAACGAGGATAGACAGGTAACTAGGAATAAAGAAAATTAGTATGCAAGGGGTATGCTCAGGTTGAAGGAATAGATTTTGAATAAACTTTTCACCATTTTCTAGAATGGAAGAAGACAGATTGATCTTGGATTATGCATGTTCGAAGAAAATCAAAGTATATTAGATGGATGTAAAATCATCCTTCCTAAACGGAGAACTAGAAGAAGAATTCTACATCGAACAGCCAGAAGGATTTATATTGTCAGAAAATGAAGATTGTGTTTGCAGATTGAAGAAGCACTATATAGACTCAAACAAGCCCCCAGAGAATGGTATTCAAGATTGGACAAGTATCTACAACAATAAGGATTCAGGAAAGGCAATGCAGACAACAATCTCTATATAAAGGTAAATCAAAATAATTTGTTGATAATTGAAGTTTATGTTGATGACATTATTTTTGGTAGTAATGATGATAGGATGAGTCAGAAATTTGATAAAGACATGCAGAATGAATTCAAAATTTCATTACTTGGTGAGTTGTCTTTATTTTTGGGACTCCATGTATGTCAGTTGCATACAGGTATTTTCATCTCCCAAACCAGGTATATCAAAGAAATTCTAAAGAAGTTTGGAATGATATATTGCAATCCCATAAGTACTCCCATGCAGACCAGTTGTAAATTGAGCAAAGATGATATATCCAAGGATGTATATCAAAGACTCTACAAACCAATGATTGGTAGTTTACTCTATGTGACTGCATCAATACCAGATGTGATACAAGAATTTAGACAGGTGGAAATATTTCAAGAAGCACCGAAAGAAACACATGTTATGGAAATAAAGAGGTTATTCGGATATATCAAAGGAACATAAGACTATGGATTATGGTATCCAAAAGGGAATGATCTATCTCTAATTGCATACATAGATGTGGATTGGGAAGGAAGTGTTGATGACAGAAGAAGTACAAGTGGAGTAGCCTTATACTTGGGTGATTGGCTGGTATCTTGGTTGAGCAAAAAATAGTCTTCAGTATCATTGTCCATAACAGAAGCAGAGTATATTGCAACAACGACATGTTGTACATAGGTTCTTTGGATGAAGCAAACTTTGTAGGAAATACAGGTGGAATATGATGAGCCTATTCCAATATTCTATCATAACACCAGTGCTATGAGGATCTCTAAGAATCCAATGATGAATTCCAAGAAGAAACATATTCGAATCAAGTTTCACTTTCTACAGGAATAGGTTACAGAGAAGAACATAAAGGTAGAGTATGTTGGTACAAAAGAGCATATTGTAGATATCTTCACCAAACCTATTTTGAGGGATACTTTTGAGTATATTCGACAGAAACTTGGAGTAGTTTCAGCCCCACAGTGAATGTTTTTTGAAATACTTGAATGCTTTTTTAATTATTTTTGTCAAATATTTACACGAGGAAGAACCATGAAGAGAAACATCAATAAAGATCTGATGCTTACAGAAAAGGGGAGTATCCCCAAGGATAAGTCATCATTTTCCATTGATGTCAAAGGGGGAGAGAAAAATAGAGGCATGGAAAGGAAGAGAAGAGGCATGAAGATAGGGGGATCCAGAATGAGCATGAGTGTTAACCACTTCTATGTGTTGTGTCTAAATGTTTCCATCAATGCCAAAGGGGGGTATTGTTGAAAGATTAATTAACTATTGAAATATTAATTATTGCATGGATTAATTAATTGTTGAATTTTTGTTTTTTCAAAAAAGATTAATTGTCAAAAGTATATATGTTGGAAGATTGGTTGTCATTGATGTCAACCCTGAAACAAGTTGCATGTAGAAATAAAGTAGTTGTAAATAGAAGATAACAAGTTGCATGTCAGTTGCATATTAAAGTAAATATAAATAGAAGATAACAAGTTGCATGTGAGGCATCATGAGATACTCATTAAAACACAGAGAAGAGTCAATTGGTAAATCACTTATGTGTATCACTTCTGGGAATACATATTAGAGATCTGAGGTAGTGAATCGAAGGAAAAGAAGCCTAATGAAGTAAGAAGTTTGCAGGAGCCAAGAGTACGGAGAAGATATTTCAAGCAAGGATTCCTTGAGTATATCCACGTGTTTCAAGAGGAAAAGAGCGTACATCCACAGGTTGCAGTGAGGAAAAGCGCGGATACCCGTGAGCAAACAGTACATAAATTTGGGACCTGTGAGGAAACAATTGTGAAGATCAAGTATCTAAAGCTCAGATAAACTACAAGATTGAAGGTATGTCTTCTTGTCTGTGTTAGGGTGAATATTCTGAAGAAATCAGGAACAGGTATGTCTTAATGACTCATAAGAATTTGATTTGGAGAACTCTCTTATCAATTTTGGTATGAGGTGTGTGGTTGCAGTCTTGATGAGATATTGATATCAGTAGAAACAAAAAAAATATCAGAGACAGCAACAGCAACAGGTTATTAGTGACAGAGATAGTGACATAGTGGTCTACATTTATATTTCAGGATGGTTGGATGGGGCAAGGAAAGGGGGTTGTAGACTCCTTCCGGTTGGAGCCTAATAAATTAGGNCAAGCAAGGATTCCTTGAGTATATCCACGTGTTTCAAGAGGAAAAGAGCGTACATCCACAGGTTGCAGTGAGGAAAAGCGCGGATACCCGTGAGCAAATAGTACATAAATTTGGGACCTGTGAGGAAACAATTGTGAAGATCAAGTATCTAAAGCTCAGATAAACTACAAGATTGAAGGTATGTCTTCTTGTCTGTGTTAGGGTGAATATTCTGAAGAAATCAAGAACAGGTATGTCTTAATGACTCATAAGAATTTGATTTGGAGAACTCTCTTATCAATTTTGGTATGAGGTGTGTGGTTGCAGTCTTGATGAGATATTGATATCAGTAGAAACAAAAAAAATATCAGAGACAGCAACAGCAACAGGTTATTAGTGATAGAGATAGTGACATAGTGGTCTACATTTATATTTCAGGATGGTTGGATGGGGCAAGGAAAGGGGGTTGTAGACTCCTTCCGGTTGGAGCCTAATAAATTAGGGAGTTAGAGCTTCCTTCAGGTTGCGGGCTATAAATAGGGGATTAGAGCCTCCTTCCATTTGTAGCTGGAGAAATAGGAATTTGGTGCTTCCCATGAATGTACTCTTTCATAAATAAGAAAATCATTATGTAGTTTTTTTCTGCATTGGGTTTCCATGTAAAATTTTGGTGTACTGTGTTTATGTGATGTCTATGCATTGAATTATGGTGTTGATTATAAATTGAATGCTCAAAATATTTATTGGAGGTTTTATATTGTGATTAAAAGTATTCATTGTACTGATACTAATTCACCCCCTCTCTCAGTATTCCAACACAGTTTCATTATGGATCTCATGAGAATTTGTTCTTATCTTAGCAATGTTTTTTTTTTCTTTACACTTGTAAAAACGGAGAGACAATTTTGATCTTTTAGATTAGGGTTGATTACATCCTTATAATACCTTAATTTTATTTTTTCCTCTAACTCTTTATCACACCACATTTTCTCCTTAAATTTTGATTTGATGATGTTTTTTATGGTAACCTTTGTAATGTCCCCTGTCGTCAACCCACTTGTCGGGCAACGCTACTATGCGGAATAACACTTATACTTATATATATAACATGCATATTAAATCTAATTAACATATTTAACTAAACAATACAGAGTAATCACAAGACTACTACTACATACAGAAGTAATGGAATTAACAATAATTCATAACTGCAACGGAATACATGATAATATTACTAGCATCAAAGACATGCATTTTAATTGAAATTAAGACACATGCATATACTTATCTTTGAAACTGTAGTAACTCCACCAACCACATGCAGACCTTCCATGAACCTCTCAGCCTTAGACCTCACTTCTCATCACGCTTAACAGTGGGTCACCCCCGAGCTGGGACTAAGCTCCACCCTTGGGCAAGGAATCCTTGAATAGGCTCGGGTTACAGGAAAAATGCACAGAGAAACCGGAAGGATTATCTCAAAGATCCTTCTTACACCCACTACTCATGAACTTTCATTCCCCAAATGCCAATTTCACCCGGGAGTATACACCTTCACAAGCATAGTCCATCGATGCTTCACTTCCCCTCTAGGCCTCAACAACAGGTCGGATCAGGAATTCTCAGAGATCTGTAGTTGGTGTTGGACTCTCCCTGGAAGAAAACCACTCCCAACAGACTCTCTCTACTGGAGAGAGATGCTCACAGGCCTGACAACTTGCCTCTTCTACCACGGTCCTGACAACCTTCTTCTTCAGCACACTCTTCGACTCAATTCCAACCGGGTGAGGGAAACCGCAACAACATCAGCACTCATTTGACACAAGGATGATGACCACAATAGAAAATGGGATATCCCAGTAAATGGCAATGATCAGATGCTAAAACACAACATGCTCAGGCGATTATCCAAGTGTCGGGTTCCACAGAGGACACAAATCGGCCCATAGATTACTGGTTTCAGGATTCGTGACAAGGAAATTATGTAGAGGTTGAGGATGGAGGCCAAACGTAGAGACCAGATAGAATTCACAGAAATACATAGGTTAATCACATAGGTCTCACGGTTTCCGTTTTCAGACTTGTGTGTGATATGCAGAGCTCAGATGCAGAGGTCACATAGTTCAGACAATGGACGCTCGAATAGAGGACAAACCCCCTCCACGGCTCAATCTTTGGGTTAAATTGCATGTTCTAGGGCCAACACATGTCGCCCATGAGGCTACATGCACTCCATCAGCATGCGTTCCCTTTTTCACACGTTCCCCCCTTCCAGGAACTTAGGATAAAAACATACATTTCACACCACTTTGGAATAATAATAAATTATTATTCCCAAGGACTTTATCCCCTAATATTAGCCCCTCTTTCCAACCTTTCATCCCCCTTTCCCTTAGCCACCTTGTGGAAGCTTAGTCCCCCATCACTCTTTCTTCATGGTCGGTCTGCACGCAACGATGTTTATATTTTTATTAATGTTTTGCATAATACATATACAAAAATAGGTTCATGGCCTTAACACTTAGGCTCTTCGGCCTAATAAAAACATAAGCCTACCATCTTATCAATACTCAACTCACCAGCCTACAAAACATGATTTACTATTCATAAACATGATTACAACAGGGCTCATCCTTGGGGATATTACAATCTCCTCCCCTTATATTTGCAATGTCCTCAGTGCAACTTTCACACAGCAGCAACAAGATTTTTCAAAATCTTCAAAAATATGCGGGTATTCTACCTGCATAGCATCTTCATGTTCCCATGTCACATTCTCAGGACCGTACCAGGTCCAATGGACCTTTACAATCCCTATGGCTCGATTCCGGAGTTGTTTTCTTTTCTGGTCCAATATGCGCACATGATGCACTTGTAGGACACCTTCTTGCTCCACCTGAATCACATTCCAATCGATTACATGATTAACATCAAGTATATATTTCTTAAGAAATGAAACATGAAACAAATTATGTACAGTCATGGATGCAGGTAATGCAAGCATATATGCAACTGGCCCAATCCTTTCTAGGATTTCAAATGGCCCACAAAATCTGGCTGTCAACTTGGCACAGTTTCCCAGCTTCAGGGAACTTCTATTAGATTTTACTTTCAGGAAAACATGGTCACCCACTTTAAACTCTCTATGGGTTCTGTTCTTATTAGCATAATTTGTATGCCTATCTTGGGCAGCTTTCAAATTCTGCTTAATTTTTAGCATTTTTTCTTCCATTTCCTTGAGCAACTCTGGCCCAACTACTACCCTGTCACCTGGATTATCCTAGCTTACTGGAGTATTGCACTTTCTTTCATAAAGTGCTTCAAATGGTCTCATCTTCAATGATGCTTGATACCCATTTTTGTAGGCGAATTCTACCAAGTGTAGGTAGTCTTCCCATTTCGATCGTTTGTCCATCACATACATCCTTAGTATGTCCTCTATTACTCTGTTCAGCCTCTCTTTCTGTCCATCATACTCAGGATGATAAGTTGTGATAAAGTTCAGATTCGTTTCGAATCCTTTTAAAAACCCCTTCCATAAATTTGAGGTAAATTTATGGTCTCTGTCAGACATAATTTTCTTGGGAATTCCATGCAATCCTGTGACTTCCTTCATAAAGATATCAACAGCATTCGTTGCCTTGTGAGTAGTCTTTAACAGAATGAAATGGGCATCTTTCGTAAGATTTTCCACCACCACCATGATTGAATCATGTTGATTGCCTATTCTGGGCAATCCTATGATGAAATCCATTGTCACTACTTCCCACTTCCACTCAGGAATGGGTAAAGGTTGCAACAACCCTATTGGGTGCCTATGCTCAACTTTAACCTTTTGGCATTCCATACATCTAGCGATGTATTCTGCAATATATTTCTTCATACCTGGCCAAAAGTAATGGCTCTTGACTGCTGCCATAGTTTTCTGATATCCAGGGTGCCCTGCATAAGGCACATTATTCATCTCATGCAAAATCACAAGTTTCAAATCCTGGACATTAGGTACATAAATTATGTTCTTGTACAAAAGTATTCCATCAGCTTCCAATTTATAAATCTCCACTTTCTGTGGCATCTTACCTTGTTGTAGCTTTGCTACCAAATCCCTGTACTGCAAATCCGCATTTGCAGCTTCCAAAATTCTTCTTTTAATATCAATTCGTTACATGCTAATGATTGTATCATGTAATTCATGTACTCTTCTTCTGAGTACATCAGCCACTTTATTTCCTTCCCTTTGATATGCTTGATATCAAAATCGTACTCACAGAGAAACTCCATCCACCTACTATGTCTAGCGTTCAAGGTTGGTTGATCAAACAAATACTTCAGACTATTATGGTTTGTTCTCAGTTCAAACCTCCTTCCCATGAGGTAATGCCTCCATTTATTTAGAGCGTGTACTATGGCTTCCAACTCCAAATCATGGGTGGCATAGTTCCTTTCGTGCTCTTTCAACTTTCTGGATTCATAACAAATTATGAATCCATTCTGACTGAGGACTCTTCCCAGTCCTTCTTTGCATGCATTTGTGCACACCATGAAACCTTCATTTAGATTTGCATTCCTCAGGATTGGAGCACTGGTTAAAAGTTGCTTCAATTTCTAGAAGCTTCTCTCACAATCCTCTCTCCACTGAAACTTATTCTCCTTCCTTTGCAAGGAAGTGATAGGGTGAGCTATCCTCAATAAACCTGTGATAAACCTTCTATAATAACCAGCTAATCCCATAAAGGATCTAACTTTTTTCATATTCTTTGGCACTGACCATTCTCTAATGGCCTCAGTCTTCTCAGGATCTACAACTATCCCATCCTTCAAAATAATATGCCCCGGGTAATGGATCTGCTCCTGATAAAACGAGCACTTTCTCAACTTGGAATACATTTGGTGCTCTCATAGCACCTGCAATACCATCCTCAAATGTTTCTCATGCTCTTCCTCTGACTTGGAATACACCAGGATGTCATCCAAAAATACTATGACAAACGTGTCCAAATAGTCCCTGAATACACCACTCATCAGGCACATAAAAACAGCGGGTGCATTTGACAACCCAAATGGCACCACTGTGAACTCGTAATGACCATACCTTGTTTTGAAGGTGGCCTTGTTGTTGTCTTCATCCTTTATCCTTACCTGGTGATATCTCGACCTGAGATCTATCTTCGAAAATATATTTGCATCCTAAATTGATCGAAGAGGTCATCAATCCTCGATAGAGGATACTTGTTCTTAATAGTTACCTTGTTTAACTGTCTGAAATCAATACACAACCTCAACATTTTGTCCTTCTTCTTCATGAATAGAACTAGGGATCCCCAAGGTGACACACTTGGGCATATATACCCCTTCTTCATAATCTCTTCAAGTTGCAATTGCAACTCTCTCAGCTTCAGCGTACTCATTCTGTAAGGAGCTTTCGACACTGGATCTGCTCCAGGCATCAAGTTTACAGAGAAATCAATATCTCTCTTTGGAGGTAGTCTGGGTACCTCCTGAAATACATATTCAAACTCTTTTAGTACCGCATGATCTCCAATATTTGAGACTTCATCCCTAGATGATTCCTCCACGTGGGCTGCAAATAATTGAAATCTTTTCCTGTAGAACTTCTTCAGCTGCATTGTTGAGATTTCTCTGATAGCAATAGCTATGGGAATTCCTTGGACTATTTTCCGATATCCTTCCTCATCCAGGAAAGTGAATTTCTTATTACGACAGTCCAAGATGGCATGGTGCTAGTCCAACCAGTCCATCCCAATTAGAGAGTCATAATAAACTAAAGGCAGAGCATTCAATTCATCCTTTGTGCTTAGTCCATTCATGTGCTAGCCCCGAAATCAATTAAAATAGTAAGTGGTTGGTTGTTAACCATACCTTCCACTTCAATCATGTGCGACTAATATTCATCTTGCTTGTTGTCCAGGGATGCATAGATCCTTGGCATTCTACTTGCCATGTCCTCCACTTTTTCATCTTGCTGAACATTATGGACAGCTCTCACTTTGCCATTTTTATGGGGACAATCTTTGTACTTGTGGTTCTCTTTACAGCCCCAACATTGAATGGCGTCTGTCTTGGCCCTTGTTCCCATACATCAGCCATTCTTGGCTCTCTAAACGATGGTTGTCCTTGAGAAATGTTTCTAAAAAAGGGAGGTTTAGTTTCCTTCTTCCTCTGATCCATCTGGAATTTCTTCTTGTCTTCCCAAGCCTTTCGGAAAGTAGGCTTCTCTCTTTGCTCCTCATATAAGCATTTCTCTCTTCTTATCATTTCTTCCATAGTTTTTGGGTCATCATACTGGATATTGTCCCCAATGGAAGGTGGAAATCCACTCAGGTACCTTTGAATATTGACAGTTTCATCCTTGATGAACGAAACATACTTCGGTAATTCCAAAAATCTTCGCTCGTATTCATCAATGGTCATGTTTCCCAACCTGAGTTGAAAGAACTCTTTCATGTTTCTTCCATAATATCTCTTCGCAAAGTATTTCTTCTCAATATACCTCTTGAATTCTTTCCAAGTGATATATTTCTCTCTAATGTGTTGCACTTGCACAAGTTGATCCCACCACATGGATTCCTTTCCCTTCAGTTGATACATTGCAATTCTTCCTTCTACATGAGAGGAACAATTTTGCAGTTGGAAATATTTCCTCATGCCAAGCAACCATGTTTTGGCATCTTCCTCCTTCTTATGTTCTCCATAAAACGCAAGAGGCTTAATCTTATTCATTTCTCCCTTCAGTTCATCCACTCCAGATCTCCTGTGATTTCTGGTAGGAGATGGGCTTGAACTATTGTACACCCTCCTCTTAGAGCGACCTTGGGAGTGATGATGGTTTCTACCAGCACTCCTTGACCTTCTTCCCTCAGAAGTCTAGTGACTCCCTGTTCTGCTCGAATTGCTCTTATTCTTCAACTTCTTCTCTATTCTCTCCAAACTCTTTAATATCTTTATGTTAAATTCACCGTGTTTTTCCTAAATTTTTCTAAGCTTTTTGTTATCTGCTCGGCGAGTTTGGGCATCTTTCTGCAATTTTTCAATGATTTTCATCATGTTTCCTTCCTTATCTATATCTTATCCATGCCCATTGGTGTTTGACCCTTCAACTCCCAAATGAACATCCATTCCTTTTGCTTCATCCTCAGAACTGGAAGCAGTCTGTTCCCTTTCCATTTCTTTT
>JASDQU010713714.1:0-12432 GCA_032191745.1 Picea mariana | reverse complement strand
TCGGCGAGTTTGGGCATCTTTCTGCAATTTTTCAATGATTTTCATCATGTTTCCTTCCTTATCTATATCTTATCCATGCCCATTGGTGTTTGACCCTTCAACTCCCAAATGAACATCCATTCCTTTTGCTTCATCCTCAGAACTGGAAGCAGTCTGTTCCCTTTCCATTTCTTTTGCACTCAGTGGCAATTCTACTTGGTTATGGCACTCGCTAAACTTCTGCAAACACAACGTACAAACAACCAAAATTTGTCAGGCCATTGTTTCTTAACCAATTCCACAGCATTCGTAAACAACTTGATTCAAGAAAATGTTCATCTTTCATGAATTTTCTGAGCTCTTCTCAACTCTGTAGGAAACTTAGGCCTTAGCCCCTTTTCTCTCAGTTCCCCAACCCACATGACCATGGGTCATGACCAAGCACTAGATCATCAAGGTTCTCTCATCGAGACTTCAGGGTTTTGGGTTTTGTGGTTTCAGACTTTTAGGATCCCACACTCGCTTCCCTCTCCAACTCTAGACTTTCGAACTTCTGACCTTTCTATCCATCGGGCCCACATCACAGTTGTCACCAACCACGGTGGTGACACGCGGTGTACTTAAGAAGGTCCACGTTACCTTAGTTGATTTCATCCGGCCCTACTACATCTACTTTTCCTTCGGGGCCCACTGGCATGTGGCACAGATCCCATGGGTCCACATCCATCCAAGTGACATCAACCTGACCCACTACTTCGGCTCTTTGGGATTTCACAATTTCACATCAACCTGACCCACTAGGAGATATTTTTCCCAGATCTACGGTGTAGATCTTCTTGGGACTTTGGAGTTTCGGGTTTCGGGGTTTTATGTCTCAGAGAAACTTGCTTTTCCCAATAGTTGAACTCCCRAAATGCTTCTCAGATATCCTCCCGACACCTTCTTCGGATCTAATGGTCGTAAAGTTTTTTCCTTTCTTTCTGAACATATCCTATGGCTCCAACATCCAAAGTGTTGAATGCCCTCTCTCTTTGTGGTCAAATACCACATCGACTATGATTTTATTCTACCACTACTTCTCYTGAGCTTCGTACATGACCAAGTACCCTGTTGGCACTCAGAAACAATCTAAGGTTCGAAATTAGTCCTCTAGACACAATTTCCTCTCGAAACCTTGGGTCCAAACACCACTTATCCGACCCATCCAGGCTCAGCATTGAAACCTTGGGCTCTGATACCATATTGTAACGTCCCCGAACGTCAACCCACTTGTCGGGCAACGCTACTACGTGGAATAACACTTATACTTATATATATAATATGCATATTAAATCTAATTAATAGATTTAACTGAACAATACAGAGTAATCACAAGACTACTGCTACATACAGAAGTAATGGAATTAACAGTAATTCATAACTGCAACGAAATACATGATAATATTACTAGCATCACAGACATGCATTTTAATTGAAATTAAGACACATGCATATACTTATCTTTGAAAATGTAGTAACTCCACCAACCATGTGCATAACTTCCATGAACTTCCCAGCCTTAGACCTCACTTCTCATCACGCTCAACAATGGGTCACCCCCGAGCTGGGACTAAGATCCACCCCCGGGCAGGGAATCCTAGACTAGGTTGGGGTTACAGGAAAATTACACAGAACAACTGGAACGATTCTCTCCAGGAGCCTTTTTAAGCCCAGTACTCACGGACTCTCATTCCCCACATGCTTGTTCTACCCGGGAGTATACACCTTCACAAGCATAGTCCATCGGTGCCTCACCTCTGCTCTGGGCCTCGGCAACAGGCCAGATCAAGAATTCTCATAGCTCTGTAGCTGGTGCTGGACTCTCCCTAGAAGAAAACCAATCCCAGTAGACTCTCCCTCCTGGAGAGAGCTACTCATAGGCCTAAAAACCTGCCTCTTCTACCATGGGCCTAACAACCCGCTTCTTCAGCACACTCTTCGACTCAATTCCAACTGGGTGAGGGAAACCACAACAACATCAGCACTCAGTTGACACAAGGATGATGACCACAACAAAAAATGGACATAGCCCCATAAATGGAAACGACCAGGCGCTAAAACATAGCACGTTCAGGCGATTATCCAGGTGTCGGGTTCCATAAAAGACACAAATTAGCCCACGGATTACCAGTTTCAGGATTCGTGACAAGGCAATTATGCAGAGGTTGAGGATGGAGGCCAAACGCAGAGACCAAACGAAATTCACAGGAATACACCAGTCAATCATAGAGGTCTCACGGTTTTGGTTTTCAGAGTTGTGTCCGATATGCATAGCTTAGATGCAGAGGTCACACAGTTCAGACAATGGATGCCCGAATGGAGGATGAACCCCCTCCATGACTCAATCTTTGGGTTAAATTTCATGTGTCAAGGCCGACACATGTCTCCTATGAGGCTGCATGCACTCCATCATCATGCATTCCCTTTTTCACACTTTCCCCCCTTCCAGGAACTTAGGATAAAAACATACATTTCACACCACTTTGGAATAATTATAAATTATTATTCCCAAGGACTTAAACCCCTAATCTTAGCCCCTCTTTCCAACCTTTCATCCCCCTTTCCCTTACCCACCTTGTGGAATCTTAGTCCCCCATCACTCTTTCTTCATGGTCGGTCCGCATGCAGTGATGTTTATATTTTTATTAATGTTCTTCATAATACATATACAAAAATAAGCTCCTGGCCTTAACACTTAGGCTCTTCGGCCTAATAAACACATAATCCTACCAGCTTATCAATACTCGGCTCACCAGCCTACAAAACATGATTTACAATTCATAAACATGATTACAACAGGGCTCGTCCTTGGGGATATTACATCCTTATTCTGCAAAATGGTGTCTTCCATGATTCCCCAATAGCTTAGCCAAGACTGGGCATATTTATTCCATCCTCGCTTTAGTCGATGGTGGTTACCACTGGATTTTGAAGAAATTTTAGGAAGCCTCTTGTATTCCATGTTGTTTAACTTGTTCTTATACATTAGGTATCTAGTCATAAACATGCTCTCAATGGGGGGAAGGCTTGCCTCTAAGAGGAGGATGGAATAGGGTGTATTTCCTTTAATTTTGAGATTATAGGTTATAAAATTATTTTGTATTTTCTCTATATTTCTCTAGGATTTGTGAGAGATACTACATCCCTAGAATTCACATCCATAAAAAATAATAGGTGTACCAAGAGTCTCAAAGAGGAGTTTCTTCTTATCCCATATCCAAAGATCAGTTGATTTACAATTGTTTTCAAGCCCTTAATAAGATTTCCATCCCCCAATAATCATTTTCTTAATGCTATAATTCCAATTGATCTTGTGGTGAATACTGATTCCAAGATATTTGTATGAAGTGACTTCCTCCAAGTTTTTTTTTTTCATATATGAAGGTATCATAAGTGATCTTATTGGATTTAATGATCATGACCTTAGTCTTGTCAGTATTAACATTCATACCCATATTGGAGAAAAAATCCTTGAGGATTATTAGTTGGTTTTCAAGATCTTGGGGACTCCTTTCCATAAGAATGATATCATAATCATAAAGAAGAATATTGATGACTATACCAATGTGAGAAGTGTCGACAAAACCTGCTTCTTCCAAACAATCTTCTAACTTGTCAATGTATATGCCAAAAAGGGTAGGGGATACGGGAAAACCTTGCTTGACTCCAATATTGTAGTTAATCTCTTTCGACCAGCCCTTAGTGTTCTTAAACTTGGAAATAATGTTTTCATATAGCCTTATCACAACATCCCTCAACTCGAAAGGTACTTTTGTCTCTTCCAACCTATTCCAAAGGTTTTTCCTGGGAACCATATCAAAATATTTTCTAAAGACAGCAAAACAACAAAAAAGATTGGTTTTAGTATTGCAAAACTCCTCTGAAATGATCCTAAAGGTAATAAGATGGTCCAAAGTTGAATGATATCTCCTAAACCCGACCTGGCCTTTACCTCTTTAACTGTGAATTTCTAGCCAAAGGCTAATCTTCTTTTCCAAAATAATTCCATAAAGCTTGGCTAAACTCGGGCTAATCATAATGGTCCTATAATTTGAGAGAATGTTTCTATCCCCATTTTTTAAAATAGGAACAATGAGGCTTTTCATCCAGGGTTTSGAGAAGCCCTGCTTGACTACTAAATTGAAGAGCTTGTGTATGTGAGGGATGAGGATAGGCCCTCTTATTTTAAAATTTTTAGCTTGGTAACCTTCAATGTCCTTAGCTTTCCCATTTGCAAGCCCCTTGACCCTGAACTATATGTCAACCAAAGAAAAAACTTCATCCTYTGTAGGGACAATAGGAATGGTGTCCATGGAATTAGGGAACTCATGAATACTTTTAAGGTAGGAATTTGATTCCCTTAAGGGAATCGTATTATTTTCTTTAGTATTGCAGAAAAAAATTGCCTCCAGAACTTCCTAGGATCCAGCATAGATAGTTGTGAAAGCTACTCTTTCCTTTTCTTGATATAGTACATTTTTTTTCCTTTTAATTAGGGATTTGTACATATTGATCTTATCGAGTTTTAAGGACTCATTAGAAGCATCCCTAATGGATTTCCTAGCAATTTTACATTCTTTATCATACCAAGGGTCGGTCATTCTATTATTCTTTTTACAGGACACCTCAAAAGATAAATTTTTAATAGAAGTGGAAAGGCTAATTGTAAAATTATGATAGAGGTCTTCAATGTTGTCCTTATAAGTTAGGATATGTAATTCACTATTTAAATCATTTAATAAAAGGTCAACTTTACTTTTGACAAATCACGGTTTCCTTTGATTATCATAATTCTTTTCAATGACACTCTTATGCATGGAAAAGTTTAGAGTTAGGGTTAAAGTTCTATGATCAGAGTCGGGTTCATGGTCATTTAAAAGGTCGAAAGTTACTATTTGGTTGGAAATGAGGATATCAAATATCACATAATATAATAAACTACTACCTATCCCATGAATACAAGTCATCTAGTTGGAGTTTGGCCACTTCATTACTCCATTGCAAATTATTAGGTCTTGAGAGCTACAGAGCTTGACCAACTCAGTACCAAACAAATTCTCAATTAGGTATTCAGAGATACTTTTGTAGCCATTAGATAAAACAAGGTCCTCATTTAGCCATGAAATATTATGGTTGGAATCATTTTTTAAAAGAGTAGCTTGGTTAGTTTCAGTCCTAGCATTAAAGTCTCCTAGCAAGAGGATATTACCTTCGTTTTTCAAACTATAAATATCTTGTTCTAAATTAGTATAGGGACAATTTCTTTCTAGATTGTTTTTCTTATAAAAAGTAGAATTAATAGGTGCAAAATAGAAAATTTCTATATACATCATCTTAGCATTGGTGTCTGTAATTTCTATCCAAATGTATTGATTGAGTATGTCGATCTTACGAAGTTGAATGTAAGGAGAAATGTTATTTCTAATATAACAAGCTATGTCGTGTATCCCTCTACGATGGGACTTTTTGTTCCAAGTTGACCCCAAGACAAATCCTTCTATGTTAGGGACCTTAGACTCTTCATGCTCCAAAGTTTCAACTAGAGAAATAATATCAATATCACTTGGGATCCAACTTATCATAGGACCTTTGTGCCATGGAAATCCACGGTGGTTCCAAAAAAGGATCACGAGTGTCCCAAATTCCTATTTATTATTATCCTTCTGGTCTCTGTCCCTGACAATAGATTTTTTATTTCTAATTATTGTCAATTTTCCTTCTTTCCTAACTTCTTTTACCTTTTGAACTTCCTTTCTTAATTCATCTTGGTCTTCGGGAATGAGGTCGTTGGATTACTGAGAGGGGGCTGAATCAGTAATAGAGAAATCTAATCCTTTTTAACCATACAATGCAAGTGTTATATCAAGGTAGCATTATCATCCAATATTTGCAGAGTCAAAAACAATGAACAAATGAACAATCATACAAATACACAGTACACAAGTGTTTTTACGTGGAAACCCAAAGTGGGAGAAAACCACAGAACACTTTTTCTTATATGTCTTGAAGAATTACATTCATTGGAAGCACCAAATTCCTTTGTTTTCTAGCTACAACTAGAAGGAGGCTCCAACCCTCTAGTTTCTTAGGCTACAACCAGAAGGAGGCAACAACCCCCTATGTTCTCTGGCTACAACCGGAAGGTGGCTACAACCACCTGTCCTTTCCTCGTCTAACCACCCTGACGTATAATTAGAATGATGGAACCATTGTCACACTATCACTATGAGATATATTGTTGTAAACATGTACCAATAAACCTACACTAAACAACTTGTACCAATAACCTGAACCATGCATCAACCTGTACCTCAAACTATTATCAACCTATACCATAAAAATGTGCATCAACCATGCACCAACCTGTACCTCAACCTGCAAACCTTCATTAACTTTAACAACAAGAGACTAGTTGTTGGCCCTTGACCAAGTTTTGAGGATTCTTGGTCATGTTTGACCTAATTTTGGGACTTCGACAGTCTGTCGAAGGAGGAGAACAAGACGAAGTAGAGATCATGGGATCCTGGCCCCTTTTAGGGCCCTTTTTTGGATTCAAGACTATGTAATGGGTATGGGGATGTTGGCCCATGGGTTTACCCATGTGTAGGCCTATTTTATAAAGTATAAATAGATGTCTAGGCGATGTAAGGAGGGGCATCTATGTGATGTTAGGCTGATGAGCTAAGTGTCGAGCGCTAAGTGAAAGTGTGAATTGTAGATGCTTGGTGCATACTGCTAGAGACTTGCAGAGCTAAGTGAAAGTGGTTGTAATAGACTATGGAAGGCTTGGTGTTGTAATGCAAGGAAGGAGGATCTAGAGAGGTGCGCAGATCTTCTATCCTCTGTGGAGTGGGACTTGAATGCTATGTGCCTGTAAGAAGCTTGACCCAAGATAATAAATAAGAGAATATTTGGTGGAGGTAGCCCCAGGGTGGCGGTGAACCACGTATATGATGTGTTGCGATGCTTTGTGCGATGTGTTGATGTGTTTATGCATTTAATTTCTTAGTGTTGTGATATAGATGAATGATAGATAGATCTATTGATGCGTTGTGCTTAATAATATGAATGGATGTTAGATCTGACTTCTGTAAGTATGATTAGTGCTTAAATACCTTAGATCTGAATGAATACTGCGAGCTCTATAGTTTAGGGTTTATCTGCGCTGTAACTAAGAACTGGATATTGATGAATGTTCATTGCTAAATGCTCTGTTAGTGTTAGAATCACAGATCTATGTCCCAGTTGAGGTTACAGACACCTGAGTCCTGCAACCACCCCTACCTCTACCTCGGGTGAGACTTCATCTTCTTAGTAGGTGTTGCCGAAAGGGTTGGTAGTTAGGGTTTTGTTGGTGCATTGTTGTAGCGTTGAACCCTGGGTCTGCCCCTGTGCCAACAAATGGTTCTGTTGCTGGGACTGAAACTGTGATTGTTGGGAACTAAGGAAGAGGAATCTTTGTGCGAGGAATTGACCTGAAACTGTGAAAAATCTGTGCATAGATCTGTTTCCCTAGTGCACAGTATTCTACTTGATCTGTGAAGCTCTGTGCTAAGAAAACAAGTCAGATCTGTAGAAAAGAGGTAAGATCTAGGAGCTTTGTACCCTAATAAAGGTGAAAGTGAGACTAAAGAAGTAAGATCTATAAGATATGTGCTTTGTTAAAGGTAATAATAGTGAAAATTTTTAGATCTAAAAGATTTGTGCTCTGTAGAAGTAAAATAAGTGGAAATTTTTGTTTCTAGAATATGGATCTAGGTATGGTTGACAGATTATGCCCTAGCTTGAAAACTAGGTCACTGATAGATGAACGAAGATTTGATATAAGTAGATATGATAAGAATAGTGAAAGATATGTTATACCTATCCATAGAGAGAATGTTTGGACTAACAATTGGATGCAGGACCCTAGAAAGAATTTGTTTCAGGTTAGCTACTATGATCCTAGCGCACAGTACAGGAAAGGTTGGGGATCATTTAAAATAAAAAGAGGATTAACCCTTTGTTACAATTGCAGAAAACCAAGACATCTTGCTAAGGAATGCCCTGGAAGGATACCTAGTTGTCTTTGTTGCAATGCTATGGACCATGAAGTATTGGATTTCCCTAGAATGATTGCTAAGGTTGAAAGGATGAATATGAGACAAGAAGACCATGAGGAAGGTCATGCAACTGAAACCATGCTAGAACCCTAGAAATAATCATAGAAAGTACTGCTACAGATGAAAGAAACCCTGAATAACCATCAACATGTCAGCTTATCAAAGAGCTTCAAAGAAAAAGAATGCATAGAAGCAAGAATAGGAGACTTCGCAGTTGACTGCATTCTAGATGAAGGAACACAGGTGAATATCATGGAAAAAATAACTTGGGAACTTTTAGGGAAGCCTGCTATGATTCCTTCATTGGGAGGAATAGGATTATTCAGAGGAAAACTGATAACCCTATGTGGGAAGCTCACCCAGATACCTATGAATTCCAATGGGACTTCGACAAAAGAAGATTTTGAGATTGTTAAATTTATTGAGAACGACACTCCATTTTCTATATTACTAGGAAAACCTTGGATTGAAAGCGATCAGACCAGAAGGAGGGAAGAAGAAATCTTAGAGCAGAAGAAGCAAGAGTTAAAATATTTCATGACTAGGAGGATCACGCACTTGATTGAAGAACAGGAAAATATATCGAAGTTGTTTAACACTAGAGACTGGGATGTTGAAGCTAGAATAACACTAGAAGACCCACAAAAGACTGAAGTACCTATCCCACATATAGATGAAGTAATACCCCTGATTTATAGGAAAGAATCTCAACATCGCGAAGTTACTATGCCAAAAGGAGATAAGAATCAGAATGGAAAAAGGAATACTAAGATGAAACTCACTGGGAAAAAGGATAGAAAGCTAAGTAAGAAGAGAGCTATGATCGAAAAGTTACAGAAGGTTCCATAGGTAACTTCGAAGAAGGAAAATTTCCAAATTGGGAACTTCGTCGGGATATTAGAACAGCGTCACATGGCACTTCACCATGGTGAAGCAATATAGTTGTTGGGAACAGTATAACCGTTAGACCAATTCCTCGAATGGGTAGAAAGGCATTTATGGTCTGACAACTTGCCACCAGACCATTGGGACCACGTCGTAACGGACAGAACCAAGTTAATGAAGGCTTCTTGCCCATTGGAAAGGTTCGTTGCCAAGATATCTATTTAACCTGTCGCACCATGCACCGAGAAAAAACTTTCCAATCATGATTATCTGATCTTGCAGAATAGTTTATTTCTCATAGTGATCATCACGCTATTTCCATCCACTCCATTGCATTGATTCATTACTCTTCTAACCTAAGATATTCAACTACAAGCGTGTATGTCTGAAGAACTCAGCACATTCGAAGAGTCTGTGAAGGAAGTACTCATCAATCTCATCACTGAGAGAGTCATGTCTGAGAGAATAATGTCTATGGTTGTACAAGAATCATCGATGAGAGGAGTGTAAGCCTCTTCGTCGACTACTCACAGAGCCGGACCATCCAGACCATCAGCAGAAAAGAGAACCAAAAATAGAGATGACCTAGCCAATGCGAAGTTGATCCCAACCATATTTCCCAAATACATCCTGCCCCTGGCTAGCATGGTGAGTCAAGATAGCATGCCAAGATATTTCGAGTACACTGTGGTTACTGCGTACCTCCTGAAGGGGATATGCTCAGTTCGAGCACAACAGGATAAGATCACAGCAATGAATTTCAGTGACTTCAACCTCGGAGATCGAAAAAACCATAGCATGCTTTCCCCGTACAAATACCTAACTAGGACGAAGGGGAAGAAGTCAAAGATAATCCCCCAGCCATGGACGATGAACTTGGCATAGTCCACCCTACTGAATGTATTGAAAATACCACACTTCGAAAGACACCAGGAAGTCAATGCCTGTGCCAAGTTACTACTTTCATGTTACCATGGTGTCTACTTATGGCTAGACCGTCGTATCACAGTCGATCTGACGTTGATCCATAGGATCACAAGGTTGAGTATGCAAGGACCTGACCCAAAGGATTTCTATCCTGGAAAAGCCATAGATCGTGCACTAGCACAGAAGATCAAGGATACATATGGTGATGTTGAGAAGGGGATGTGAGGCTACAAGGTAGCCTCCATCCAGAATGATGCAATGCACCTAGCATGCCAACTAATAGCTAGAAAGATGGTAAGGAATTACAGACCCACACAGGTCACAGGCTTTGTTGTTGACCTCGTAGGGAAGTGTGTAGAAGGCTTACAGATGAACTGGGCGAAGTAGCTATTCAATCATCTTGAACTAGACTATCGCAAAGCACAGGATCAGGGCTACAAGTTTCACTTTAGCTGGCTCCTGATCCTTATCACCTTTTTTTCCTAGGATATGTCGGAAGGTGCGACCTTCCCAGATATTGAACCGTTCGAGAAGCTTGCTGCGAAGTTCACCACACTTTGGTATTCGAGTGACATGAACAAATAGTGGCATTCGAACACTATTTTTCATACATACTACCTTCAGCTGAAGAGAGCCATAGAAGTTGAACCTCGCATGACTCTGAACACCTTACACAGGTTCCGACCCCTGATGAAGTTCTGCGCAAATCATCATTTCATCTACATTACAGCGTGAGTAGATGAACATAAGGAGCAACTTCAGTCATACTACAATCTCACGAAAGAAGACCTTGAGGAGATCACTAAGGACTGGTTGGCAGACCTCCTTATTCTAGCAGACCCTACAGAGATGTCTGACCTTGACAACCCAGAAACCGTGCATGATACACCCAGACCAAGCTCACGGAAGAAAATCGAAGAGGTCCAAGACTTAAGTAGCACCTCAAAAAAGACTGCTTCAGTATCACCTGACCGAGGGGGTGATGATGAAGAGATAAATGGAAAAGGAGCTGAACAAAAGCAAAGTGAAATAACACCACCTAGTGATGAGAACGATCCTCAGAAGAAGAGGAATGTTTCTCCCTCAAAACCTTCTTCCCGAAATAAATCGAGAGCCATCATGACCAAGATGAAGACTGTGCTTACCACTGATGATTTTGACTTCATCATAGCATCCCTCAATGACGCTTCGTTGGAAATTGTGGAGAAACAAGAAGGTAAGCAGGAGGAAATGTATGATAGACGTAAGGTCAAATTTTGAGGGGTACAATAGGCCCTTCAGTCTAGCTGCACGATTTCCACTATTCCCTTCCATCAGGAGAACGAGAGTTGGTAGATGAGCCAACCCAACTCTAACAATTAGCTGATGCAGTTGAAGTTTGCCTTCATCGCGCACAAGAAGAAACAAAACAAGCCACCCAGGCCTTGAAGCAAGTGGAAGGTGTGCTCGTAGAACAACACAGAGATGTAGAACAGGAGAAGGTTACTCTCCAGGCCAAGTTTGAAGAAGAGAAAGCACAAATGAAACAAGAAAAATACCATTTGCTCGCAGAGCAACTCGAAGTAAAAGAAACAGTAAACAGATCTCTCTACTCTGTGACAGGATTAGAACTACAGGCTGAAGACTGAGTCACACATCAAGTAGAGTAGCTCATAGAAGATTTCCATTAGATACAACAATAAATAGCATATTTAGAGCTCTGCACCATACCTGACACCTCGCAGGATGTAGGAGATCAAAGGGAAGCAACTGCTCGAAGCGCAGTTGAAAGAATAAAATTCCTTGCCTTGGAATGCAAGAAACTGAGTGATCGTAGTGCCCAGACATATGAGCGACTCACTGAGAATCCAGAATTGAAGGCACTGGAGTCACAGCTCCAGGAAGAGAAGTATCAAGAAGAGACCATACAGGCGAAGTTGAAGCCCTTATCAGCTGTGGAAAGAATGAAGCAATCCCAGGACCAGCACACTACCCAGGAGAAGCTCCACACTATTCATAGAAGAGTTATGGAAGTAACTCAGAGGCTCCAACTTACACAGGATGAGGCTTTCCAATTGTTCACAGAGATCGAACGATGAGGAACAGAACTGTAGAAGATTGTCACTACAGCTGAACAACGCCTAGAGGGACCTGTCAACAAAGCAGTCATCCAAGAGTTTGTTGAACAAGAGGTCGTGGCACAGCAACAAGTCGAAGTAGCTCAAGCCAAGCTTGAGGCTTTCAAAGCATAACTAGTCAGATCAGAGTGACTCGGAACGAGTCACAGGTGAGTATTGGGGGCATGTTGGCCCTTGACCAAGTTTTGAGGATTCTTGGTCATGTTTGACCTGTTGATTAAGGTTGGTTGTCATTGATGTCAACCCTTGAAGAAAGACCCGTAGCACAAAGTTTTGGGTAATGGACCCAATAGTGTTTGATGTAAATATGACTCATTATTGTTTTTTCATGGTTGATAAGAAGTAAATATGGATGAACTCCAAAGTGGTCCCCTTATGGTGAA
>JASDQU010713711.1:1331-14013 GCA_032191745.1 Picea mariana | reverse complement strand
ATTTTTTCGAGAGGAATTCAAATATCTAATTTTTGTCTACAAATCATGCTCAGAAAATATCAGAATGGATTCTATTGTGCGCGGCTCCCTTTTTGTCTCATGAAATGCATGCATTGCACATTTAAAAGTGTCTGCATGCGACCCCTAAGATGCATGCCATATATCTTCCACATGAAATTCATAAAACAAATATGAAATAGAGTATACATCATCTTCAATTAATGAAATACAATTTTTTGCAAAAACTTTTGTAGAAGACTATTCATAATAAGAAGCTTGATCTTTTGATGGCTTCTCTTTTGTCTCTATGTGTTCAACCTCCTGCATGAAATCTTCACAATCTTATTTAATCCCAAATAGAACCTCTAATATTGTCCATAATTCATTTGGAGTTGATTCTTGTGATTCTTCATATATTTGATGGAGAATTTCAGGAGAAATAAAATAGAGGATACATCATATGGCCATATCTTATCTATTGAGAAAATCGTTTTTCTCATCGGCAGAATCAGGCTCTACTTCCATTGCCATAGTTATTTGGCACAAGCCTCTAAATCTGAGCATAAGAATAATTTTTGGCTTCCATTCCAAATAGTTATGAGGCGTGAGAAGTATTGTTGGTGAGTAAAACATAGATTCCATGTTTATGTGTTCTTCAATCTTCAGTACCTCCAAAAAATAATTTGGTGTAGCTTTTGATTAGTAGTCCTTCGGCTCTGATACCATGTAAATGTGTTGAACCTACACATAATAGATCTAGCTAGAAAATACCACACACATTTATAGAGAGAAATTGAGAAAGAAGAAGAAAGAGAGAAAGAATGGAAGAATTCTCATTAATCGTATTCCACACGCAAAGAGTGAATAATTTACAATATATATAGGATACATGAGTAACTAATGAACCATAGTGGTGGTGTAGAGTGATCTGGACACACACCAATACTTATGGGAGTAAACTGCCACCTAGTCTAGTCTCTCAGGTAGTTACGGGAGTGAACTACCACCTAGTTGAGTTAATTGTCAACTAGTCTTCAGTTAACTAAATGAACAGAGAGTAGTGAGGAGTTAACTCAGGAAATAAAGGGTAATGTGCTAGTCTAGTGATGATCCCAAGGCAAGTGCGCATTATCTAGTGATGATCCCAATGTTGAATGGTGACAAAGCCAATGCAACATTTAAACTCAACTCAACTAGTCAAACTGAAGTCTCAATTGAAAGAGAATATTCTCCAAGTGGAATATTCTCCCCTAAAATATAGGAGATTGGATAATGACTAATTATGATTAATAAACAAGGAAAAACATTAGGAAAAATAAATCCTAGGTGTGTGTGAAGTAACTCCAACATCTAGTCTTCTTCTAGTTTGAACTCTCGTATATTTACCACCTTGAATTAGATTTTTTGAATGATTCTTTCAGAAAACTCTAGATGGTGTCTTTGTATCTTGGCATTCTGTTTCTTCTTCTTCATTTTCTTCTCCTTCTTCTTCTTTTTCTTCTTTGCATCTTGTTTCATATGTTTGAACATTTACTTGTGCTTTTAACTTTTGTTTCCTTACTCCATCCACTTTAACATTTGCACTCTCTACTATTTTTCACAATGTTGTATTGTAACATCTTTAAACTTTTCTTTTTTATGAATAGCCAAGAAAGATACCTTGATAATCTCTAGAGTCAAATTTTCCCAAATCCTCATCATCTCTATTTAAGTAGCACTTTCCTTCAAAAATTTTGAAGTATTTAATTGTTGTAGGTCTACCCTTCCATAATTCATATGGTGTTTGTTATTGTTGACTTTGATTTTCCCTCTATTCAGAATGTAGGTTGTAGTGTTGATTGTTTCTCTCCAAAACCTATTTGATAGCTTGGCTTCATTTAAAATTTTTCTTTCCATCTCTTGTATTGTTCAATTTTTCCTTTTTACCACTCCATTCTTCTATGGAGTTATTACAACCGGAAAATGTCTCTTTATTCTACGAGTCTCACAAAATTCTTCAAATTCCTTTGAGATAAACTCACCTCCTATGTCTGATATCACGCACTTGATTTTCAAATTAGTTTTGTTTTCAACCAAGGATTTGAATGCTTTGAAATTCTCAAATGATTCATATTTTTCTTTAAGGAATGTAACCAATGTCATTCTATAATAATCATCAATGAGAAACATGAATTAATTTTCACCTTGTAGACTTTGAGTTCTTGTAGGCTCATAAATATATGTATAAACGAGTTCCAATGGCTTCGTTGTTGATTACTCCTTTGATTTGAAGCTTTCTCTTGTATGTTTTCCATGATGACATTGTCTGGAAAGAGTATTTGAAGGTTTATCAATATTTGACATGTCTCTCACTACTTGTTTAGTGTTGATTTTCACTAAATTATCAAAGTTCATATGGCCCATTCTTCTATTCCATAACCATCTCTCACCAATTTGTCCCATATAGAAATTTTCTCCCTGGATATCATTGAGGATATGTACATCATTTGATGTTATATATGCATTTTCCACTAATTTTCCCGCTCCTTTCTTCCTTATCTCACAACCTTGAGAATCAAATGTGAGAGTATGTTCTTGATCACACATTTGACTAACACTAGGAAGATTATGTTCCAACTCTTCAACATATAAGACATTATAAATTTTAGTATTTCCATTATAAATAATAATATTACCTTTTTTATCTAGGTGGATATTAGTGGCCATCCACCTATTCCAACTAGACTAAAACAATCTTATGGGAATTTACTATTTTTAGCAATTTTTTGGTTCCTAAACTTCTGGGACCATTTTGAGGGCCTAAATAAAAAAAAATTTGGGATCAAGCACCACAATGATGTAAAAATTATCTAATCAATCCCCCAAAATGAATCTCCTCAACGATATATTTCCAACGAGCTATCGTTCTCCCCAAATGGAGATCGTACGCCAAAGTTACGCCCTCGGGAAGTTGATACACCAAACTACTCAAAATGGGGTCCACTAAATTGTTGGATTTTCACCTTCCGGGGTTAGGGTTTTGGATTTTATTTATGTCAAAAATTCCTTTAGAGACTCATTGTAATCATATTCTTGTGAATGCGAGTATCCATCACATCTCTTCTCATAGATAATATGCCACCATTCTACCGAGTCTTTCACTCTATATTTCTACAGTTTTGTACATTTTGCTCATTAATAGAAATTGTATATTACTGTATATTTATGTCTCTTGTTATATATATGATATATCTCATTTATATTATTTTCTATCTTGAAATATCTCTCTCTATATATTTTTTATATCTCCTCTCTCATTTCGTGCCGAAATTAATTTGGATCAGTGGTATCAGAACAGGCTACTCTTGATCATTTTTTCAGTGCATGTACCCGATGAGGTATGATTATAGAAATTTTGTCTCGATCTTGTCTCTCTTGAGGAAAATCGATCTCACATGCCAAATAAACCGTTCATTGTGGAATAAAATAAAAATGATGAAGTAAAATATTCTATTAATCTATTGCTTGAGCAAGCTCTCACGCGACAGAGGGAGGAAATGATGGAGAATTTTTCTTACATCCTTCAACACCTGCTAATAACAACAAGAACTTATTCATCAAGTGACCACTTTGGAGGCACCTCTCCTTTCAAGGTACAAGTTAATTTTGATATTCCCATATTTGAAGGACAGATAGATGCAGTTGCCCTAAAAAGATGGTTAAATCTACTAGAAGGTTATTTCTTTGTTCATAATTTCTCTGAAAGGGAAAAGACCACCTTATCACTCTTTAATTCTCTCGCCCATGTCAAACATTGGTGGGAAAATTATTGGGAGAAAATTTCTATAGAGGAGTCTAGAATATATGGGGCTGAGCCTACTTGAGATTTTTTTGTGGATGCGGTCAAGGAATAATATTACCCTGTTGGAAACTATGACGACCAATACATGATATGGAACACATTGTGGCAAGAGAGGGGAAAGAAGTGTTGAAGTTCACCAATACCTTCCATACCTTGCACACCAAGATGGGTATCAAATACTTTGAGTGACATCTAGTTTTGAAATACCGTGGGGCTCTACATAGATACATCCAAACTGAAATGGATTTTCTGGACATCTTGTCACTGGGTGTTGCTTATCGATATGTTGTTAAAATCAAGCATATATTTAAGCACTAGAACAAGAGGGAGTTTAGGTCTGAAAATATGCAACAACCGAAGTATGGTAAAGACGACCCTAACAACCAGCCTTCAGAAAACCAATCCATGCCACAGGAAAATAAGGTTAACAGAAAGATGAAGGACACTGGAAAATGGTGCAATTTCCACAAAATCCAATGGCACAACACCGATGAAGGTCGCTAAAAATAGTCATTGGTGTCCGAGATCAAAGAAAAGGATGTGAATCCTGATTCAAAATCTATTTTGGAAAATACTGGTAGAAGACAGATCATCGACGTAGACCCCACTGCTATTATCACGACCACAAAAATTCAAATAGAATAACCAATAGATTTTGAAGAGGGGGAGTGCCTTTTTCATTCATATATGTGGGTGAATGGGACCCCACTGCATTTTATTGTTGATAGTAGAAGACAGAAGAACCTCATCTCAGCAGAGATCGTCAAACAATTGGGATTTTTGACAACACTACACCTGCAACCATACAACATCAGGTGGCTTCGCCAGGGACGTGATATTCATGTCAGCCAACAATGTTGATTGTCATATGGAATCCAAACCCTTCAAGGAGGAGGCATTATGTGATATTTCCCCCTTGGATGTATGTGATGTTCTCTTGGGCTAGCCATTTATGTGGAAGAGCCATGCTATCTATGAGTCTTGACCCCATAGTGTCATTATTACTCTGAGGGGTCATCTCTATAGAATACCAAAAGTAGTTTCAACTACTATCCCACCTAAACAGTGTTGCAAGGTATTATATCATACTGCAAAATTCATATTCTTCACAATCTGTTCAAAAGGTGAACATAAGGACACTACAACCACTACAACCTCGGTCCAAGCACCTTCTATCCAATAGAAGCAGATAGAAAAGATTGCAACAAATTGAAAATATTCCTTCTACACATAGTCATCTCATGTAGCCCGAATGGTTGAACAGACTCAACCATGCCAGCAACAGATTCATGACAGCCTTCAACAAAATAAAAAACGCAACTTCTCTAGCAAGGTGAGCAACTCACCAAGATTCATATTCAACAAATGCTTCCCCCTATCTCCTGGGAACTCAATGGAATGGAGACCATTACTTCCTAAGGAGGGAGGATTGATCTAGGTGGATATCAATTTCCACCCATCTATTCCAACTAGATCAAAAACTTATTTTGACAATGTTGGCCCTTGGTCATGTATTAAGGAAGAAAGTGAATATTAAGGAAGAAAGACAAAGTACAAAGTGCATGTAAGGCACACAAATCAAGGAAGGGTCGAAGTGGGTAAAGAAGTAGAAAAGAAGGAATGAGGTAAAGACAAGCAAGCCTTTGAAAGAGAAGATCAAGGAAGACAAAACATCAAAGAAGATAGATCGTGGACAACTCAGCAAGAGGAAAAAGATACTAATGGGTGATTTGGAGCACCTCGTGGAGAAGAAGGAAGAATAGTTTGGTGAAGCCCTTAAAATGTGGGTCATGTGGACCTAGGGTTTTAGCATCTAGGGTTTTGAACCTAGGGTTTTGGACCTAGGGTTTTGACACCTAGGCTTCAATCTAAGGTTGTATAAGAGTCATGAAATGTATAAATAAAGGTATAGGAGAGTTGAGAGGGTTGGTTGTCGTTGTGGTTTGTGATACCAATAGTGAGAGATAGAAGCATTTTGTTGTAAGATAATTATGTATTCTGGATGTTCAACTGGGTGCGAAGATCAACCCTACAGATGGATGCACAGGGAGGGGAGATAAATAGGAAGAGAGCAAAGGATCTATAGCTAAGTGCGTAGATAGAACTGTATATTTTCATTTATTATATCAAGAAACACAGTTCTGTGGACGTAGCCCTAGGGAGAGGGTGAACCATGAAAATCTTGTTGTTCTTTATGGTTGATGTTGTGTTATTTGCTATCTTTTATATTGTTATTGCATTGTTGTTTCCTTATTAAAAATAGGAGGTATAAGATAACTTTACGAACCTAAGTGTAAGACTATTAAAGAATCTCTAGGTTACATTGCACTATTGTTCTAGAATCATTTTTCATTTCCTCTGGTTGTAGACACCTGTGTCCTGCAACCCCCCTATTGCTACTTCGGGTGAGACTTCATTTGCTTTGTGGGTGTTTTTAAAAGGGCTAGTAGTTAGGTTTTGTTGGTCCACTATTTGAGTTGAACCCTGGGTCTGCCCCTATTCCAACAAATGGTTCCATTGCCTGGACGAAGATATTCTTGAGGGAATTTCAAGGTGGTTTCCATCGAAGACAGAAATTTAGAATTGGATAGAAGAACAAGAAATGGACTTCGTCGTAGCTCAGAATAAGAACCCTAGAATTAGTACAAAAGACTAATTGGGGAGGTACATATTTACTTATATGCACCAGAGTTTCTTTATGGGAGTTCATAAGGTGTTATACGAGTGGTTAGCTAGACTAGCAAACACTCAGTTTAAAATCAGATCTAGACCACCTGTGGTTTGGACAACGACTCTGATTAAGAAAGTCAAGAGAGTCGATAACATTGTATCTAGAGTGATAGATCTTTGGTTTGATAACAATATTGGAGGGTACATTACTGAGTTTTCTATTGACATAGTGGAATCATATAGTCAATAAGAGAGGTATTTCTTCAAGGGACCTAGATGAAAGTTTCAACACTTCTTGAAGTTAAAGATTAAGATGATATTACATGAGAAGAATATCCTGAAGATACAATAATCAGTTGGAGTTTAAAGCTAGTGTTCAAGAATTCAGACAAAGAAAGTGACATAGAGGCTGGACACATGCACAGTGGGAGATCATTTAAGTAGAGTTACAGAGACGAGGGATTCTACAGTGGAAAAAAAGAAGAGATATCAGATGAAGAGTATTCAGAGTCCACAAGGGAAGATGAAGTAGAGACTGAAAAACTTCAATGAGGAGAACGAGAAACTTCAGGGACTGCACCTACTATTGAAGTAAGTATTGTTACTCCTCCTGTTGTTTTAGCCACATTAAGTCACCAGAGTAACCAGAGTAATCAGAGCACTAAGAGTATTGTTACAAACAATTTAGTACATACTCAGTCATGAAACCTAGGAATATCCATGGCAGATGAAATGAGGCTACCTTTTTTAGAGGAGATGGATTTGAGGATCATGACCAACACTAGTTCTTATGTGAAGCTCTATATATCATCAAGCAAGTCACTGATGAAGCTGTTAAGAGAAATCAGTTTAGTACTACCTTTAGGGACTGTGCACTGAGCTGGTATATGAAGTTTGTTACAGGATCTGTACAGCCTAAACTGTTGAGTGACATTAAGATTGCATTGAGTGTAGAGTTCAAGAAGTGTAAGTCAGAGTTACAGTGCATTACAGAGTTGAAGGAAATCAAGCAAAAGGTGACTGAACCCATTTGGGAGTTTGATCAGAGGTTTAAGACCTTGACAGGCCATTTAAGTTTTCATATTCCAGACGAACAACATAAGGAATGGTTCATCGCTACCCTCCTACCACACATTAGAGTTCCTTTGATGCAACAGAAGGTCGCTTCACAGGATGAAGCATTGAATATTTCCATGAAACTAGAAGAAATCCCTATAGGAGAATCCAGTCCAAGTATGAGCCATATTTTAAATCAATTAACTAGTTTATCTTTACAGGTTGAAGACATGAATAAGGACAAAAAAAAAGATAAAAGAGAAGATATTTGGTGTATCTGATGTAAAGAAGAGGGCCATTACAAAGATCACTGTCATTTATTTAATGAATACTTGGACTTTGGAGTGCCTAACCCTTTGAAGCACGCTACTTTACCATGGTGTGAGGTATGTAGAAATAGAAATCACTCTGGTGAATGTTATTATATGCATAAATATGTCCAAAAACCCACCAATATTTATTGCACATTCTATAAATCTATGGGGCATGATGAGAAGGACTATAGGGATTATGACCTCATGCATGAAAGTTCAAGGGATACATACATAATTCAAGGATAATTACAGTTACAAGGAAATACTGCGCATTTCAATTCCCTGAGAAGAGGAAACTTCAACCCTCACGGTGGATTCAGAGGAAGAGGACGAGGAGGCATGGGTCGAGGTCGAGGTGAGATCATTTGATATAACTATTCCCAACCAAGTCATTTGGAAAGGGATTATCAGAACCCTTGTACTACTTGCAGCTACTGTAATTCATTTGACCATGTCATTGAATATAGTCTAGTATTATTTGCTAAATTTAAGGAAAGACGAGGTGGAAACCAACAATTCCAACTAATATCAGTTGAACCTCGCTGTGAGGATCCCAAAGTCATTGTCATCACTAGAGGAGGCACTATCATAGGAGAAGATAGGGTGACTTCAGGAAATACCATAGATGGATCAGGGATCAGAAGGGCTTCAGAGAAGACACCATTGTTTGATCCAAGGAAATAAAAGCATATTTTTGAAAAAGCAAGAAGAAAATTTGTAGGTGAACATTCTTCTTCCTCTAGGGCACAACCGGAAGTAAGGGAATTTGAAATGGCTCTAGCATTTGATCATTTTTCCCTAGCTAGACAAGGAAAAGAGGTAAGAAAGCTTATGGACTTCTTGTATACTTGTATCAATTTGATTAAAGGTGCAGGAACTACAACACCTGATGAGACAGTATGAAACTGGGAGAATAGATCCTCTACTGAGTAGATTTTTGAATGAAGTATATAGAAAAAGGAGGACAAGCAAGGAAATACACCTTAGTGCTCATATTGGAGACTATGACATAAATAATGTGGTCCTCGACTTGGGATCAGAAGTAAATGTTATGACGAAGCAGACTTGGGAATTGATGGGAAAACCTAATTTGATTTACTCTCCTATTAAGATCAGGATGGCTAATCAGAAGACAATGATCCCCTTTGGAAGACTAGAGCATGTCTCTGTGGACATCGATGGAGCGAGGACATTTTCCAACTTTGAAGTGATTGAGATTGTTGATGATAGTTGCCCCTATCATGCGTTGTTAGAAATTGATTAGGATTTCAACAATTCGACTGTTTTTAACCTAAAAAAGAGAAGAATGACATTTGAAGGTGATGGATTTAGGTTCATTGCACCTCTTGATCCTGATGAAGGCCACAGATACACAGAACCTATAAGAGAAGAAGACAATGCCTATGAACTAGAGAACATCTATAAACTGACAACAAGACAATAGGATTACATTAGTCCTATAGTAGATGGAAATATGAGTTGGATAAGTGAAATTTCATGTTCATTAGATTCAGAAGAAGCATTGGAAAATTGGCAGAACATAATGTATGAAGTCTTTATGCGAAGGTGTGCTAGAGTGACCAAGGCAGTTCACCTGATTGGCACAAAAGTAAGTAATCTTCCTACATTTGATGGCTTGAATAATTTAGAGACATTTCTATGTGAATTTGAAGGAATTTTACCATTACAATAGAGGTTGTTAGCACTATATGAAGCCTTGAAATAAACAACAGCTAGATGGTGGGAAACACATAAGAAGAACATCGTAGAGTGGGTACGATGTCACACCTTGATGACAATGTGCTTTTCAGATCAAGATGAGGGTTGAAAATTTTGATACATAGGTCAAATTTGTCCTAAGAACCATGTGCGAAGTTGTGAGGAAGCCTGGAGTAGCATTCCTAAAGAACAATGGGTACATAATTTCATTAACACCTTAGATACAACACCTATCAACTGGTATCTTCAAGCAGAACTCCGCTTAGTCACTACAGATTGGTATGGTATGACCCAAAAATTTATAGCTACGTTCCTATTTGAAAGTCAGTACCCCACAGTAGATCAAGCTTTACAAATTGTAAGACAAAAATTCTTTGAGGAGGTAGCTAACCCCCCCTCTTGACCAAGAAGAAGATGAATGGATTGTGCCTCTTCAACAATTATAGGGTTGTTATAATATTAATGATGATGAGGATGATGACCCTAGGAATGTAAACATTGTAGAAACTGAAGGACAGAGAGACATAGAAGGGCCATGGATTGAATTACATTTAGTTGGACAACTTATTAAAATTAACAAGGTTAATATTGGAATAGATCAAGCACCTAAGTTGGCAAATGTTGGATACTATTGGGATGATGCTACTATTAGTAATATCACATAACTATTGCATGAGTATCAGGACTTGTTTCCAACCAATTTCACAGACATGAAGGGTATCAAAATACCCATGGGAGAAATGAGGATTCCTTTGAAACTAGATGCAAGGCCTGTCAACCAGAGACCTTACAGATTGGATCCCAAGTATAAGCAGAAATTTAAGATTGAATTAGATAGAATGTTGGAAGCAAGAATCATAGAACCTGTTGAAGAATCTGAATGGATCATCCCTATGGTGGTCCAAGATAAGGAATTTGAATGGTGCATGTTTGTTTGATCCATTTCCTACACCTTTTACTGATGAGGTCCTAGATAATTGTTGGGTTATAAAAAAAGTACAAATATCCTCCTTATTCACATAGTTTGTGATACAATCTTGAGTGAATTTTCTGTTAATTAGGGATAAATAGAATATAAAATGATTAATATGTCTTCTAGTGATATTACTGAAGTCATGATGAATAAATTCTAAAATATGGTTGGAATTGTTTGATTTTTTTATAGGATTGGTTAAATATTGTCAAAACTGAAATAGCAAAGGATATCTTGAAAATGTGTGAGCCATTGGAGATTAAGGACTTTTGGCACAAAAGAAGTTTTAAAGATGATTCAGTTTCATATATTGTAATTTTATAATAGTACAACAATCCTAAGGATCTTCCGATCCTCAGGATGACTTGATTTACTCATATTATTGTATATATAGAGGATAATAGATCCTAAAAGACAATCTAAGAATTACATTCAAGTATTCAGACTCAGAGTTACTCTGCAAAAGCCATTTTTGTGAATGATGTACCAACTATGAAGTTAATAAAAGATTTGATTGTTTTCACCAGTTCTATATACTGAGTTTCTCGTAGTAGTGCTTCTAAGGACCAAGGGCCCAGTCTAAAGGAGCTATTGTTTTAGCTGTAATTGTATCAGATTGATTTCTATTTTATGATTCAATTCCCTTTCACAATAGTTAAGATGAATGTATAAGTGTGCTAATGATTTCATACGGTTTGCATACAGAATATAGATATCTCTCTTGAGTGTCAATGATTGTTGATTCCGATTTCCATTACTGTAGTTTTTTTCTTGACAGTTCCTCACGTTTTCATACGCGTTGTTCCTTTTACTTAATATTCACATTAACTATTCCTTTCGAATAGGTTACAATTGTCATTCCTTTCAGTTAAATTTACAATTGATGTTCCTTTCCATTCAGTTATGATTGTTGTTCCTTACAATTGGATTACAATTGCAGTTTCTTTCTATTAGAATAGTTCACTATTTCCTTTCCAGCAACTCAATTCCTAGTTAATAGTCAATTCTGCAAGTCTTTACTCAAATTCAATCATTACTTTTTAGTTAAATGAATTTAGCAGGTTAGCTAGTTCCTTTTCAACCACAACATGTTAGCAATTAGATTTCAATTCTGCTAAGTAATATCTTAATCTTAGAATCTTTAAATGAACATTTGAGGAACTTGATTGTGGATAAACTCAAGTTTTCTTTAGCTACACGATTTTAACCTCTACAAGCTATATGCATAGACTTTACTAATGTTCTTGAGATAAAAGATGAATCCTCGGGTTGATAAATTAATGTTAAAACTAAGGCCGTTTTAGGACATCTTTAGAGCCCAACATTTTGGCATCATTGTCGGGGAGAATGTCAAAGGTAGCATAGATTGTGCCTCTGGAGGACAAGGTATTGAAGACACATTCTTATTTGAATTTGATGTCCTATGTAGAGGGTATGATTACACCTCTGAACCCCAAAAAATAAATTTTTTCCCCTCCACTTTGAAAGGAGAAGCTCTGTGCTAGTTTATGGGATTAGGAGGAGGAACTATAAACTCATGGGATGAGATGAAACATGCCTTCTTGAAAACATATCAGGATTATTGCAGAACCAGAGACTTAAAAGATGAAATCTTTCAAATGACTGCAAAAGAAAATGAATCATTAGAAGAATATGTTGAGAGATTTCAGTATAATTTACAAAGATCACCCTATGGTGCATTACCAGGTGAAGTACTTAAGGAGAATTTGATTAAGGGTATGTGTTACACATTATTTTCGTCATCCCTATGATCGTTAATGATGTAAACCTATATGTTGCCTTTAGAGGGGTCAGTGGCCTAAGTTCCTAAAGAGAGAAGGGAGAAGAACTTTTCCTGGGAAAAGAAGTTGCATTTTCCTATGTAAAAACCTTATAAAAAAAGAAGTTCGCAGGTTGCTATATAGGCAGGGTGCGAGAATGACCCATTCTCGCAGGTTGCACTATAGCTAGGGTGCGAGGTGTTCACAATTTTCTCTATAGCTAGGGTGCGAGAATGCCTACACGTGGGAAAAATGAGCGTTTTCTCGAATATTCTAGAAGGAGAAACTTCTATGGTGAGGTGGCATCCGAATGGTTTGGATCTTACTC
>JASDQU010713710.1:0-10161 GCA_032191745.1 Picea mariana | reverse complement strand
GTAACCCTTGTTCTCTTTTATTTGGGGTCCTCATCTCATATTCAGCCTTTGGAGAGTTATTTTGTATTGTTGGGAGCGTTTTGTAGCAGCTCATATCTTCTATCTTGGATCCATCTGATGTTATTCCATATCCGCTTCTATATTGTATCAGGTTCTTGCTTTTCATAATAAAAAGGTCAGATCTGTGCTTTGTGGTTCCATATCTTGTGTATTGATGAGATATTACATTGTATTGAATATATCTTGATAAAATGTGTTGAATAACCGAATATAACCCTAAGGCCGAAATATCAGAGGCCAACCTGCATACACAAACAGTCAAACAGTTGGTTCAGTGGTTAGCTAGTGTTCCCAAGCAAAAAAATTTGGCTTGGGAACATTACAGTGACCTAAATTTTATTAAGGTCACTTGGTATTTTATAAGTAGAGAGATAAAAGTCTAATTTTAAACATCATCTTTCACTCACTCTTGGTGAGGTCTGAAATTTGCACCCTCCTTTAGAGTTTTGGCTGAAATTTTGATGCACACTTGTTGAAGGAGGATTTTTCTTGGCTATTTTGGCATTTTCTTGGTGGAAGGTTGACAACTAGGGTTTGCATATATGAATGCTTGGTGGATGTAAGTGAATTTCAGCCAATCCTTCTTTATTGAATGATTATGGTATATTTTTTACTTGCATTTGGTTATTATAATTTGTTGGATTAAACCCTAGGGGACAAGGACATGCTGGTGTCCTTGTTTCATGTCCCTACTAAATTATGCTAGAAGCCATTTATTTTGCTGAAGATTTATGTTAGAGCCTTGCCATAGCAACACTCTACCATCCACTCTTCAAATCTAGCTGTTTTTATGTTGTTATTGAGCTAAAGATGGAGGAAAACACACTAAGGCCTAGGGTTTCTACACTTTAGTGAGATCTTTTCCCTTAGGGTTTGATTGATGAAGCCTTGCCTTAGAAAAACTTCATCATCTAACTCTCTTGTCTTTAGCCCTAACATTTATCACTCAAGCTAGCCGTTTAAATTTGTCTTTTGAGCTAGAGAAGGAGGAAGATGCACTAAGGCCTAGGTTTATTGCACCTTAGTGAGCCGTCTCCCCAAGGGTTTGATTTGTTGAAGCCTCGCCTTAGAAACACTTCAAAATCAAAACCTCTTGTCTCTAGCCCTATCACTATCATCTCGGCCCTGCAACTTTTGCAGTGATTTTGACTCCATTTACCCTAATAACGCACTGATTTAGACCTTCTATGTTGAGTACCTTGATCATACACACATCCAATACCTTGAACAACTACTTATCCTTCTAACCCTAGCTTAGACTAACAATTACTAACCCTATTGTTGTTGTCATCTATTTATGCTATAAACATCTCCATGAAACATTTATTGTGTCATTAAAGAAATTGAAAGATTGGCTAAGGCGTTGCTTCTAGTATTGTTACATTGATGATAAATTTCCATTGCTCATTGTGAAGTTTCTTTAGCATTTATTGTGAAGTGATATTGTGTAATCATTGCTATTGTACAAACATTGATTTGCTTCATCAATACTGTCTATCAATTCTTTATATCAGAAGTCCTTGATTATATGAAGTGCTAACCAACAAGTAATCTTGCACATGTATAGATTTCTTGTTGCTTTGTCCTGGGTAGGTACACTTCTGGTTACTTTTATATTTATTGGCTATTAAGCTAGAATTTCTGATCGGTGGTGACTTGTGAGGGGGGTAACTTTACTCATCCTTTTAATCGCTTGCATTCTCAAAACTCCAGGTCACTGGGGACGTCTCGCCTGGGCCTACCACCCTAAACAAAAAGAGATATCCTATTGAGGTGACAGTGGTAGGATAGTCTCAATTTTGCCAGTTTTCCTTTTTTCTATCTATCCTTTACTATAACTACAAAGCTGTGCGATAACAGGACACAAGATATTCTTATCTTGACGGTGATCCCTTCTATGATACAAAAAATGATGAATATGAGATGGCAGAGTTTTGGTTGTATGTGCAACCGAAGTACTCCATGATACAACCACAACTATATTTACAGTTGCAAAAATGGGACTTCCACATCCAAGATATAAAAGAGTTTTTCCAACCATGGATATCCTTAATTAGTAGCTCTCAAGTGTATAAATATCCATTTGAAAACGAGATATTGATGGTCAAGATGATAAGCAATCCGCATCATGTTCAGTTTCAAGCTTATTTCATGAACTTTCAACCTAAGACAGCAAAGCAACTAGCCCTAGCTCACAGGTTCACATGCTCTTATAGTTTTCATGGTTTTTCCCACCATTTGTTTATGAATGTGATTAGATACAACAAGGAAGGGAAGTAGTCTTAATGCAAGTTTCAATTGGCATTGCCAACAAAGCCCCTTTTACTTGATAGTTCGATGAGTAGCATTGGTGAATGGTGCAATGTTGAAGATGAGAATGAGAACTACATTAGCCATGTTGACTTATGGATCAAAGAAGCTTGCAGTAGCCTCGATAAACCATGACGCTTCTTCGATTCTCTTCTGCATGATGAGGATTCCATCGTAGACCTGGTCTAAGCTATAAAGAAAGTTTCGATGTATGTTTTTTTTTTTAGGTTTGACATTTCATTATTTTTCTTAGCAATGAAGCACAAAGGTAAGACCCAAGGTAATAATGAATTTATGTGTTGGTTGCATTGGGTATACGATTTTACTTAACATGTTTTATTTCCTTGATTAGAGTAGGTAGGATGAATAAGCTCTCTATTGTGAGCATTATTCTAGTTTTTATTTCCTTTCAATTTTGCTTTAATTTGGTCTCCCAGATTAGATGCATTTTGTTTTGGTTTATTTTTTTTTCGTAAGAAGGGATAAGACCTCATGTCCTATTCCCTCTCCTAGTATTCAATAAAAAATTCATGAGATTGTTTCAGGCATATAGGTTGAGATTATGGGGTTCTCACATCCTCTCAAGAAGAGCACGTGTTCCTAATTGGAGCTAGTTGTTACCTCTTGGGGAGGTACCCTATGTTTTTATTAGATACACCATTGTAAGCCAAGGAAGATGCAAGTTAAAGCCTTGTAGGCCATGTGGATGGTATGTATGTGGTATCTTAGGCCTTTGGCGTTCGGCCATGAACGATCCTTTTAGTCCTCACTCTCAATTCATTTTGTCCTGGATAGGATTGGAGGCCTTGGGATGGATCTTTTAGGACACATGTTTTACGTGAGCCAGGTTCTTTGTAGGGGTGATCTCACTATGTAGGGATAATCCTACCCATGGTCTTGCGCACCCATGTCATTTCCCACATGGTCATGTGTCTAGAGTCTGTATACATCTCTTGGCCTTGGTGTATTTGTCATTTTATGGTTCTCAATATGACAGTCTCACAATTCACAACTTTCACATTTTTTGAGGTAGTTCATGAATCCCAATACACGGGGTCTTGGGCTCAAAAATACAACAGGGGATTGACCGTCATGATGTATACTCGACATGCCATGTTGAAATTTTGGAAACATGTCGGTTTATAAGCAAAAATTTAGTTGTCGAAGGGTCACACATGCATAGTCATACAAGAAACGTGGCAACATATTGCCATTGATTAACATGCAAAGGTAATTCTAGCATCAAAGATGCATAAGATCACATCCTAGATAAAAACCATGTGCCATAATTCGTCAAACAATGGTATTTACATGGTTTCAGAAAAACCATGCTAAGGAGGCAATTAAAAAGCATATTAAAAGTTATATTCTAAAGTGATTTAAAAGGGGAAATTACTTTATATTATAAAAAAAACCCTTATCAATTTACCCATGGTAAAAGACAAAAAGACAAAAGGAAAATATTATGTTATGGTTTCCACACACATTATGAAGAGGGCACACTTAAGAGATATCAAAGTTGATTTTGTACGTGAATTATGAAGGGGGGGTTGCCCCCTTCTTTGTTTTGTTTTATACGTTGACCCTTCCCTAAACGTTATTACAACATTTTTATGTGAGTGTAAGGTGAGTCGTGGTCATAATAAAGGGAGCCGCCATTGTTGGAAATTGTGTTGTCATTGATGACAAAGATAGACATGATCGTGACAATCATGAATGTCATTGATGTCACGGACAGGTGGAGACTGGTTGTTGTCAATGATAGGGAGACTATGAATGTCTCTATGAATTTACGAGCTTCTGTATGATTGCTAACATTAATGCCAAAGATATGTGTGATTGTTGTTCATTGATTCCAAAGAAAGGGGGAGACTACCCAGGCCAAAGAATAGATCGGAGAAGAACCCAAATTATATAACCAGGCCAACAAAGGCATGAGGGGTTTCTAAATTTTATATAGAGGTATTTGGAGGACGAGATGTTAAGCCCTAAATAGGGCACATTACCCCTTAATTGGGGATTATTACATTAGTATTTTTATTTTATTTATGTCGGATTGGGTCATTTAGTTTTAATTGTACCTCCTCGTCTCCTATATATACCAAGGAGACCTTTTCATTTGGAATCATCTTGTATTTGTGAATTCATATGATGTATAAAGAGGTTTCCCCCTCGAAGAGGATTATTATCTAAATTTCTCTCTTTGTCAAGGTGTTGAGTACTTATTCTAAGGTTATTATGCTATTTTTATATTTGATTCCTAACATTTGGTATCGGAGCTCAAGGTCTTGGGGTTTCGCTACTGCATCTGATACACCTTGGAATTTTCGCTATAATTTTTTTCCTGGGATGTTTCAGAAGGAACACCTTGGGGGATATTTAGTAGACGACTCCATGTACTTGTGGTTAAAATATCATCTTTTGGGGCTTTATACTTTCAAAGATGTAACATGTGGAATATCGGGTTCCTGAATCATCCTGAATTTAGTCATTGCATAATTTTCGCTATATTTTTTTTTTTGTGATGCTTCAGAAAATAAAACAAAAAGGATATTCAAAGGAATTATCAAGGTATCTTTGGTAAAAATTTCAGCTTCCGGGTCATCCTAATTTTGGAGATACACCTTGTGTAAGATAGGGTATGTAACTAGTCCTATTAACTAGTCTCAAACAAGTGTTCCAGGTAAAACAATGATATTTTCTTCAGTGACTATCCAAATTAAGTGAGACTAGTTGCATTGGATAGTGGACAGTCTGTTTTATTTCTGGTGCAAGTTTCAGAATAAGATATCATATATTGTGCGCTTGGCACACTTTACAAGGCATGGGGAAGTCACCATAATTTCCACTTGGCACATCCAATTTTGATCAGACCTATGGAATCTCAGAGAGGACATATCAGACAACTACATAACAAAATTTTAAACCTAGAAGGGCCAAAATTGTAAATATACAATAGAAGAAAGGTCAGGTAGCAGAACAACCTCCAAATCAAGGTTTAAAAGGTGCGTTTGTTTTTTTTGAAATTTGTATATCTTTTGAATATAATATCTAATTGGGGTGATTCAAAAAGTAGAATAAAGTGGGATAAAAGGAGTATCACATAAATATGAGAGAAACTTAGTGTTTGTTTTAGGTACATATGTGTATCGACGTCTCTAAACATAGGAGTTGTCGTTACTGGTCAGTGCTACAACCCGAGGACTATGTGGTTCTTCCACATACCTAAAGTATATCGGAAGGCCCCTTTCGAACAATTGCACATTAGACAACACTACTACTGATTTGAGATCCCATGTACCTAGCGTATATCGGGAGACCCCCTAGAATCCTGAGACTTATAGGCTAAACCTTTTGGTCGTCTTGTTGCTATAGTACACCGAGAATAACACTCGAGGAGATCACTCTCTAGTACCCAGGTAGTTAGATAGTATGGATAAGGGCATGGTCAAGCCTCCTTAGTTAGTGCCATGAGATATTGGGTCGAGTACTATTGTTGGACCCTGCACGTATATTAGAGAGCTATAGCACCTAACACTCCATTTTATGTGAGAACCTCTACCTAAGCCAATTTGGAATTCCCACCTTGCAGTGATACTTGGACAACATGCCACCAAAAAAGGAAACTTCTACACCAAATAAGCCTCCAGAAAACCCTACTTGGACTCTTGATGAAGGTGAAGAAATGCACAGGGACATAAATTATCTACAAAAGAAGGCAGTAACAAAAGATGAACTACAAGGGATGATGGATTTAACCGAAGCTAAGCTGGAAGCGATAATGGATACTAAGATGGATGGTTTAAAAGGGGAGATCATGGAAGGATTGAAAAATTTGCTAACACATGAAAGTGACAATGTATCCCATGAAATTCATGATGAGGACAAAAGGAAGATGAATCAAGACTAGAGAAACTCCAACTTTGGGTTGAAGACCAACCACTTTCCTAAGATCGATATGAGAAATTTTGATGGCAATGATACAATCACATGGATACTCCAGATGGAGCAATTATTTGATCTACATGATGTGCCACACACACAAAAGGTATGAATTGTGTCTTTATATTTAGAACCTAATTAATTTGTGTGGTATCGATGGCTTTGTTCTTACAAATCACTTGTCGCTTGGACAATTTTCATGGAAGAAATGATAGCACACTATGAGGATACAAGGAGCAATACCTTTTTCAGCCAATTGATAAATCTCAAGAAAAAGGGTTCAGTTGCGGAGCACATTGAGAACTTCCAAAGATTTAATATAAAGGTAATGGATATTCCAGATGAGCACCTGATTGATGTATTCATAGGAACTTTAAAGGATAACACTCAACATGAGGTTCACCTTTTGGAACCCAAATATGGCTATGGCTACTAGAAGGACCACGCCTGACATCTATCGAGAGAATAATGTTCCTTCTTCTAAACTACCTCAACCTACAAGGTTGACACTTGAACAATTGGAGGAAAGAAAAGCAAAAGGTTTATGCTTTAATTGTGACAACAAGTATAGTAAGGGATATAAGTGTGGTGAGAAGAAATTATTTTACTGAGATTGTGAAGAGGAAGAAGAAGAAGAACAAGAACCATCTCAAGATGAAAACGTGGAAGATATTTCTTTTGAAGATTTGACTCCCACGATATCATGTAATGCAGTGGTTGGAATTAACACTCCTCAAACCCTCAAGATCGAAGGATATATCAAAAATAAAAATGTAATAGTCCTAATTGATTTTGGTAGTACTCATAATTTCATTCACTATAAATTAGACAAAGCTCTCAATTGCTTTATATATCCAGTGCCAGAGTTTCAAGTAATGATTGCAAACGGAGGAACTATCAATTCCTCAGGAAAATGCCATAAGATCAATCTTACTATGGGGGAATATGTAATGAATAGTCCAATGATTGCTATACCCATGGGTGCTGTTGATGTCGTACTGGGAGTCCAATGGTTACAATCATTGGGAGCAATGGCTTTTAATTTTCAAGAAATTTTCATGAAATTTTAATTGTAGGGAAAGGAGATTGAGTTAAGGGGTATCACAGGGAAACCCAGTAAGGTGATAAGCTCTAATGGTATGACAAAATTATTTAAAAAGGGGCATCAGGGTGTAATTGTACAACTATCCTCACAATATTTTCAAACATCTAAGCCATATATTCCCTTAGATCTCCAAGGGATCATTGATAAACATTCCAAAGTATTTGAAGATATTCCTAGAGGTCTTCCACCCACTCGCGATGATCATGCTATTCACCTAATTCCTGGGAGTATTCCTCCTAGCATCAGGCCTTACATATACCCTTATGCCCAGAAGAGTGAAATTGAGCATAAGGGTATCTGTAAGGCATTATCAAAACTAGCCAAATTTCTTACTCTGCACCGGTGGTAATGGTACTCAAGAAAGAGGGCTCATGGCGCACATGTCCAGATTATAGAAAGATCAACAAGATCACCATTAATGATAAGTTTCCCATTCTTGTCATTGATGAATTGTTATATGAACTGCATGGAGAAATCTACTTCACAAAATTGGATCTCCCTTCAGGGTATCATCAAATTAGAATGAAGGAAGCAGATATCCCAAAAACAACGTTCTGAACTCATGAAGGCCATTATGAATTTTTTGTCATGCCTTTTGGCCTTACGAATGCACCTTCCACATTCCAAGGATTGATGAATTCTATTTTCAATCCCATCCTTCGAAATTTTGTGTTAGTATTTTTTGATGATATACTAATCTATAAAAAGTCTTGGGAGGATCATGTTAGACATGTTGATAGGGTGCTACAACTGCTAAAGGAGCAACAACTATATGCCAAACCATTCAAATGTTTCTTTGGGGTGAAGGAGGTAGAGTATTTGGGTCATATTGTATCTCATGAAGGTGTCAAGGTAGACCCTAACAATATTAAGGCCATGATGGACTGGCCGATTCCCAAAACATTGAAGAATCTTAGAGGAATTTTGGGTTTGACAGGTTACTACCACAAATTTGTTCGTAAGTATGGAAGAATAAAAACACCTTTAACGACATTAAATAAGAAGGATGCATTTTCATGGACTCCATAGGTAACTCAAGATTTTGAACAACTTAAAGAGGCGATGTGAAAAGCTCCTGTCTTGACTACACCGGACTTCACAAAAACATTTATTGTGGAATGTGATGCCTCGGGAAATGGCATTGGTGTTGTTCTAATGCAAGAAGGAAGGCCCCTTGCTTTTGAAAGTTGACCACTTAAGGGAAAGGTCTTACACAAACCCATTTATGAAAAGGAAATGATGGAAATACTACATGCATTGAAGCAATGGCACCCTTACCTAATAGGTAGGCACTTCAAGGTCAAAACAGATCATGAGAGTCTTAAATTCTTCTTGGAACAAAGACTATCTTCAGAAGAACAACAAAAATGGGTGACAAAGATGTTGGGTTATGATTTTGAAATAATCTACAAAAAAGGGAAACAAAATGTTGTGGCAGATGCACTCTCAAGAAAGGATGAAGATGTTGAGGCATTTCTCTATGCTATTTCGATCATCCAACCTGATTATATAACAAAAGCAAGGAATGAATGGAAGAATGACGAAAAAGTGTGGACTCTCATTCAAAGGTTGCAACAGGATTCCAGTGCATAGGATACATTTACATGGAAAAATGATTCACTATGGTATAACGATCGCTTATATTTATGCAAGAAATCCAACTCAAACATAAGGTACTTTTGGAATTGCACACCTCTCCAGTTGGAGGACACTCAGGATTTTTGAAAACCTATCACAGGGTCAAGAAGGAATTTTTTTGGGATGGCCTTAAAACTGATGTTCAAAGGTGATCTGAAAATGAAAAGGTTTGTGTATACAAATTTGCAAGCGGAAAATGTATGTGTCTTGGGAAATTGGATCAAGTTGCAAGCACATGAAAATATTGAGTTTTTATACTTAAAATAAGCAACATAAACATACATAAACAACCATCAAAATAAGCACATAACACGACAAAATGATAAAGGTGTTCACCCCTCTCTTGGGCTACATCTCTTGGTCCGGCTTCCAATGGATAATTTTCATTATATGCTCAAAGTGTTAAAAACAGTGCTTTAAAATGCTCAAAATGCAAAACAGATGGCTCCAGAATGTCCAAAAACACCAAGTTGAGCTCTTTCTACACCTTGTTTGGCCAGAAATTGAGAAAAATAGCCTTCTCTCAAGTTTTTCCCAAAACCTACAGTCAAAATGTCCTCCAAAAATGCACACAGAGTCTCCAAACCTGGAACGCACTACAAAACCTAGTTCTCCTGTCGTTCTGGGCACGTGGGAAGATTTGGTGCACAATTAGCGCAATTTTCACCTTGTCTCCTAAGGTGTCAACCATATGGGCCATGTGGTCAGGGCGTTGGGCTAATCGCCTGCACCCACTGGCTAGCACCATTGGTTCCCCACACGATCGATCATATGGTAAGTATTGGTGTAGGTGTATGCAACCACGGGTTGGGGCTAAGCCCCGACCCTTTTTCTGCCAAAATGACTGCCAGTTCAAAATTAAATAGTATTGTTGTCACTATAGGTTAAGACTCATATGGTAGGTGAGCTGGTGGCCCGACCTACGTTAAATCCTTTCCTTGCCCAAAGGTCGCGAGTTCGACCCCTACAGAGCCAAACCAAAATTTTATACAATGATAAGGGGGTGCCATGTGGCGACCCCTAGCTGGGCCACATGGCACCCTTTCATTGGTCCATGAAACTATCGTGTGTCAACCAAGGATTGGTCCACCTCATCTTATACACAA
>JASDQU010713709.1:3705-15415 GCA_032191745.1 Picea mariana | reverse complement strand
TTTTCAAGGCGTTGAGTACTTTTCCTGAGGTTTTTATATGCTATATTGATGTTTGGTTCTTAACATATCAGACACTAAAAGGGTATTAATTATAAGCTAGTTTACTTGGATCCAATTAATGATGATTACATTGTTTTGGTTTTCTTATTGGTTAGGCCCTGTGAACTAGGTTAGGGTTAGCATAGATAATTGATTTTCAGATTAATAGTATTATTTAGCCCACTATAACCCTAAATATATGTTCATGATAGCCATTGGGACTAGAGTTCCCAATAGGATATTGTTGGTACATAATCAATTCAATCCTACATTGTTTGGCTTGTTTTGAGTTCTTATTCATTTGACCTTTGGGGAGTGTTTTCAATATCTGTTATATTCTTTACATATGGACTCCACTAGGTGAAAATCCAATAATTTCACTAATAGGGGATCCATGGTGGCTATAATTCTTTATAGGGTTGGATGTTAGCCTCGACTCACTAGTGTTCACGGTAGTGCCCCAATTTTTTGTTTGGTTCCATTTTTGGCCCTTTTGTGCTTTTTTGGCCAATGGTTTTTCAACCCATTGTAATTTAATCCTAGTTAATGTATTAGGGTTGTAATATAATTTGGGTTAAAAAATTAGTGTTTTGGATGATGTGGAATACTTGAATATTGTATTGTGAACAATCAAGTTCATACAATGAAGAAGATAGAGGTGTAGATCTAAGATAGGTTCATTTTCTTGATTAAGGGTTTCCAGGATAAAGCTTTGTGTACTATGTGTGTGCCATTGTTGTTATTTCTATTTTTCTTGATAATTTGTATGCATTTCTTCACTTTCATAGGTTTAACACTTACATTTGACATTAGACAAACATTATTGTCTTAAAGGATATGTCTTTGTTGCTAGAGTTTATCTCATTCTTGATAAAGCATGTTTATCTTGGGTTTGTGATAAACTTGGTTTCAGTGAGAGATCTACAATAATGATTCTTTTGTGAAAGAGAATGGCGAGAAGTTCAAGAATCAAAATTAAGAATTTTAACAGTTAGAACTTTGAACTATGGAAGCTCAAGATAGAGGACCTTCTTATAAATGAAGAACAATGGATCACTATAAATCTTGGTACTATACCTACATGTATGGCAGTGACAGACTAGATGAATTTGGATAGGAAGGCTAAGAGTATGATCTAGTTATTCCTTTTAGATTTAGTGTTATTGAATGTCTTAGGAGAAGCTACAAACAAGGTGTTATGGGATAAGTTACGGATTATTTATCAATCTAATGCCCTGGTAAACAAACTTTTCCTTCGAAGGAAGTTGTACCTTCTAAAGATGAATGGCATGATTTTGTGATAGAGCATCTCGATGCCTTTAACATCTTGGTAAAGGAGATAGATAATGCATGCTAATTGATCAATCAATCACCTTCATCAACACTAGTTAATAAGACTCCTCATGAGGCATGGACTGTAATAAACCCTCTCTTTAACATCTTAGAGTTTTTTATTGTGATGCTTATGTGAATTCTCTAATGGAGAAAAGGAGAGAGTTGGATAATAAAGTAGAGAAATGTGTCTTCATTGGTTATAAATATGGATTAAAATGCTACAAGATTTGGAATCTAGTAATAAGGAAGACTATTTATAGTTGTGATGTGATCTTTAGAGAAGTTAAAAGTACTCCTAAGAATGGAGATGAACCGAGAGAAATAAAACCAGAGAAAATAGAGCTTGAGTTGGAGAATGGAGAATATGACTCAATACATGAAGAAGAGTCACATGAATCATATGATGAGGAGGAATCATATACGTCAGTCATGAGGGGATCTATTCATGTAATAAGGAAAACAAAAAAGTATAGTCCATGTGATTTTTGTTTTGCCTTTATTTTATCTGCTATTGAAGATGATTCTAAAACTATTATAGAGGCAACTGATTTAGAGGAATGTAAACTCTCGAAGAAGGCCATGGTAGAAGAAATTTAGGTCATGTGGGATGTGTCTCCCTAATTTGATTTGTACCTATAAATTATTCAATCTTGGATTTGTCATTTGAAGGCAAGACCCATTGTCCTTGATTCTGTAATGACCCTATCGTTATGACGACAAAAGTGACATACAACATGTAATTTTTATTTATTTATATTTTAATGCTGTGTTAGGAAACATACATCACAATTTAATAACGACATCATTGAAAAAAGTACAAAATATAAACGTAACAACATTATCGCATTAACAACAATCACGAAGCAAAGCTGACACATCATTGTCGTGAATGACAAACACATATAGACGTAATATCACAATAAATAGCAACCCATAATCATTGCATGTATACAATTAATCTTGACACCTATACAGTACGACTCAATTGCTCAAATATTATCATAGGGACAGTCATCAGATAGAGTTGGATTAAATATTAGCCAGATTAAATATTATCCAGAGACAATCACATTAGGAATATATTAGTTTTTCAGGAATCACATTTTTATTAGTTTGTTGGGAAATGTTACAACAAAATCTAGCACCCACAAAAGCGTGAAGTCCCAAGCACCAAGGTGATAGCTTTGTGTAACTTAGGAATGCTAACCACTATCACTTCAGTAGCTCTTCTATACACTTTAGGTTGTCTCTTCTACAACACAAGGGGGGGGTTCCCTCAAGTAGGATTGCTAAGGCTATGGAGTGGAGGCTCAAGGCGAAGGTTGAAGAGTAAGCCTTAAAAAAAAAAGGTGTAGTAGTGTATAAGGAAGGAAATGGAAATGGGGAAAATGATACGGGAGAGCAAGGAGAGGAGGAAGAGCGGAACAAGAAAATGAAATGATGTGACCAGTGCCTATTAATTTATGGGCTAATGGAGTCATGAAATATTGCATGAACAAGAGAACTGATTTGTGACAATCAACTACTGTGGTGTAGGCTATATGGTAGAAAGGGCTAATTTGACACATTCAACCATATAAAGGATGAGTGATACATTCATCATTTAGGTGTGTACTTAAGGTAAAAGGAACTAATTTGATACAATTTATCCTTAAGTGATCACTAAAAATTAATGTGTGGAAACTTAATCTTAGGGAGCTAGGGGTGGCACTCATCAAAGAAAATGAAGGTGCTTCTATATTTAGTTGAATTATAATTCCATTTCCTAACTAGTTTGTTAGATGAAGGTAAATAAAACATAATTATAACAACAAGGGAAAACAAGAGGGAGAACCTCCTCACATTGCGTTACTCCTAATTGAAAAATATTTCATTAATAGGCCTTCAAATTAGAATGATGGCAAGAGGTTTCCAACACATAAATCAAAACAATTTAAGAGCTTAACCATAACCATGCAACAAAGTATATGCAACACCTCACTTCTTCATTAATCTTCAAGTGTTTTATATACAAGGGAGCTTCATCAACCTTCAACTCCAAGCTCCTACAATTTCCTATCACTTCTCACTCCAAATCCATAATCACCCAATTACCAAATGACATGGAGTGGAATCTTGTTTTTATAAAGGTAACTACATCTCTCTCACAACAAAATACAATATCCTCTAACTAACTCCATGGCAAGTGAAAGAAATAATAAAATAATGGAGTAGTTAGACTCATCCCAATAATGTCTGCATGCATGAAAGACATGACACAACACTTATAAATTTGTATGTTAGTTGTTGGCATAGGGGAAGACCCAGGGTTCAATGCTTCAACAATGCACCAACAAAACCCTAACTACCAGCCCTTTTGGCAACACCTGCGAAGTAGATGAAGTCTCACCCGAGGTAGAGGCAAGGGGGGCTACAAGACTCATGTGTCTACAACCTAGCTAGGACATAGATCTGTGATTATCACGCTTACCAAAGAACTTAGCCAACAATATGCATTAGGTTATGATTCTCATTCACATCACAGATCAAACCCTTATTAAAAATCATCACAGTAGTAATCAAGATTAAGCACATCTAATAATTTAGCACATAACATTAGCTCAGATCTAGCATTCATTCATATTATTAAGCACTAAGCATCAATGGATCTATCTATCATGCATCAAGAAGTGCACTAAGCCGATAAATACATAAACAACATGAACAACATTGCACAAAGCACATCAACACAGGATATATGTGGTTCACCCCAGTGTGGGGCTACCTCCACCAATATTCTTATTATTATTTATTAGTCTTCAAGCTTCTTACATTCTTCTACTCCTGTGCACAAAGCCACATAGGCAACTCTACAAAAGACAGGAGATATATGTGCACCTCGCCAGATCCTCCTTCCCCAGATTAGGTCAGGGCACAAAGCTGACTCCTTAATAGCATAGAGCCTTACATACAACGTCTATGCACAAAGAAACTTACATTCTCTTGCACTAAGCCAACTAGATCTAGAAATTTACATATTCTTCCATGAAGCCAACTTGGATAGACTTCGCACTTAGCTAATTCATACTGACTTCTCTCTAATTCCTATATACTTATTTATACATTACAAAAGAGGCCTAATCATGGGTAAACCCATGAGATGACATCCCTTAACCCCTTACATAAACCATAATAACCCAAAAATCTCACAAAATAGGTGATATCCCGCGATCTTTGCTCCACCTGGGTGCTCCATCTTCAACCAGCCTATCGAAGTCCCAAAAATGGTCAAACATAACCGATGTTTCCTCAAAACTTGGTCATGGGACATCAGGCCCCCAACACTCACCTGTGACTCATCCTGAGTCACTCAGATCTAGGAAACTCTGCTTCAAAGGCCTCGAGCTTAGCTCAAGCTGCCTCAACTTGCTGCTTTGCCAAAGCCTCCTGCTCAACGAACTCATGAAGTACTTTCTTGGTGAGAGGCCCTTCTAGATGTTGTTCCACTGTCACAACTACCTTTTCCAGCTGTGAGCCTTGTCCTTCAATCTCTTCAAAAAATGCGCAGGCTTCATCCTGCACCGGTTGGAGCCTCTGTGTCACTTCCATGACTTTGCTCTAGATAACAATAACCTGCTTATGAACTATGCACTGTTCCTGTGATCATTTCACCTTCTTGACTGTAGTAAGAAGTTTCATTTTCACTTGCATGGTGGATGCCTGTTGCTTCACCTCCTAGAGTTGTGATTCCAATTTCCTTATCTCTAGATCTTCTGCAAGGCACTCATAGGTCTACGCACTTTGATCCCTTAATTGTTTACACTCTGAGGCCATTGCCCTGATTCTTTCTACTGCATTCCTGGAAGCTTCTTCCCTTTGATCACACACTTCTTTCAGAGTGCTTGGCACTGCTTGTATCTCTAGCTCCATTACCCTTTCTTGAAGTTGTTGAATAGCTTCGGCGAGCTTCACTACTTGCATCTCAGTTGACTCTAGTTCCTCTTGTGCCAATATTGGCACAGAGAGAAGTGCTCTAGTGACTACCTCTTTGACCAAAGTCTGCTCTATGAGCATCTAGTCCTTTTCTTCCTGTATCTTCACATTGTTCTCCTCGAACTCCACCCAAATTTCATTTTTCTCCTTCTGCGCAACTTGAAGTTGCTCTAGGGCCTCCTCCTTTTCTTGCTTCAAAGTCTTCATGGCCTGCTCATTTTCTTATTTTACTCAACAAAGTCGAGACTCTATGGCATCTTCTAGCCTTCATAGTTGGGCGGGCTCATCCCCCAATTCTGCAATTTCTGTCGACGAAGGCATAGTAGGCATTGCGTGGCTTGAGTGGATAGCTTGTTGTATGTCTTTAAGATCCTTCTCTAATCTGTCATACAATGTTTCTTTCTTCAATTCATGTCTCCTTAGTATATCCTCTGATGCATATTCCACAACTACAATGATGAGATCGACATCATCCACTGTGAGCACATTCTTTGACTGAGGCTTATTGGCTCGGGCCTTCTTTCTTGCTGAAGATTTCTCCAGGGAAATTGATCCAGATTTTATGAGTAGAACAAAATGACTATAGATTATTAATAGGTGCTTAACACAAAATAACAGAGATACAGTAAAATTGGTTTTCTATTCAATAAGGAAATAAGTTGAAACTGTAAAATGCAGCGAAAACAAGCTTGCTGGAATGGTGGCGGCTTATCTCTAAGAAGAGATGTGATGGTTGCGCTCATTCAAAAGAAAATGATTACAATGAGGCTCTGAAGGCCTTATTACAATAAATAGGAATGCCAAAAATCCTATACATCCAAAAACCTAACCCTAGGATATGAAGCGCCAAAAGTCATGTGGGCCCCGTCTGGGTAAGTTAGTACATCAACTTCTCGGGGTCATAACTTTTGCATACGATCGTCGTTTTAGGCGTATGATAGCCCGTTGGAAAGGTATCATCGAGGATATTATTTTTGAGGGCTCAATCATGAATTCATCTATCATTAAGAATCATGATCCTGAAAAACCTTCATTTAGTCCCTCAAAATGGCCCTGGAAGTTAAAATTGCTAAAAAGAGTAAATTGCCAAAATTGCCAGAAAACTATTATGAGATAGTTGAAAAAGGTGGGTGGCCACCAATATACACCTGAATAAATCCTCCCTCCTTAGGAAGCAATGTTATCCATTGCATTGAGTTCCTCCATCAGATGAAGATATTTCTGTTGAATTTGGCCCGAGGTGAGCCACTTTCCTTAGTGCAGGAGCTGACCTGCTTTGACGACTTGATAAAGCTAGATCCTTTGCTATCGAGTGCCCTTGATCTATGTGTCCACAATATGATCACTGGATTCCTGTTGTATGTAGTTGGGGTTGAGCTCTCCTAGTGTCAGCTTTTCTACTACGTATGAGGTGTCCAATAATGGTGGGAAATAAGGGCAAAGGAGATCCATGTTGAACAATGGGTGCATGCCAAGGAAAGGAGGAATGTTGAGCTCAAAAGAATTATCCTCCACAGCCTTGGTGATGGTTTACGACCCATAACAAAGTGGGAAAAGATTTCGGTGGGGTCCTGTAAGGCATTCTTTCTACAAGTGAAACCAAACTTTATCATCCACCTGAAACTTATGTGGCACTCGATGTTGATCATGGCACTACTTGTACTTGTCATTGGACTTTTGTAGGATATCCTGAACCTGCTGGAAGATGTGCTGGATCCACTCAATGAACTGGGTGGCTTTGTCAGCTTCTGTTGGAGCAAGATACGAGTGGGTTGAGTTGACCGCAAGGGGAAGTGAAACATCTATGGGACCCAATGGTTGGAATCCCAACCCCGCCTGAAAGGGGATGTGGTCGATTGAGCTATGAAGGGATCGGTTGTAGCTATGTTGGACATAGGGAAGGCTCTCATCCCATGTGCAAGGGTGATTTGAATTATACATGCGAAGGATATGCACAATCATTCGATTTATGACCTCGGTTTGGCCATCTGTATGGGGGTGGAAAGCCATGGATTTGGTGAGCTTGGTGTCCAGCAATGACCATAGGCTCGACTAGAATGTGCTGAGAAATCAACTATCCCAATTTGAGACAATGGTTTTTGGGATTCCAAAATGTACCCAGACTCATTCAAAGAATATCTTGGCAGTGGCCTCTGCTATGATGTTCTTATTACAGGCATCCAGAATCACCATCTTAGAAAAGCAATCAACAACCACAAAAACACAGTCATTTCGCCGCTTGGTGGGTGGGATTCCTGAAATGTAGTCTATTGAGATGGATTTGCATGGCCTCTCAGGAGTAGGAAGAGGGGTGTACAAGCCCTTTTTCTTAGTGGTCAGTTTGGCAATAGCGCAGGCAGTGAAATACCTGATATACTTGTTGATCTCCTGTCGAAGTTTTGGCCAGTAGAAATGTTTATGTAGCATTGCCACTGTCTTTTCAATGTCGAAGTGTCTTTCCAACCAATTGTAGTGGGCTTCCCAGATCAGCTTCACTCACTTGCTTGATGGAACACAAATATGGCCCAGATGACACAACAACCCATCCTGAAGATGGAAATTATTGACAACTGCGTTTGCACCCAACATTTGGTAGGTGGTGGTGAATTCTGGGTCTGTCTCATAGAGTTGGGGCCATCCAGAGGTCTCATGGCCATAAGAGTCTAGCACCATGGTGAGTGCCACGACTGAAGGTCTACTGAGGCAATCAGTGACACGATTGGTGCTTCCTGTTTTATACTTGATGTTGAGGTGGAATTTATGCAAGTATGTGGACCAATTTTGATGACGATCATTCTGCAATTTTCCTTTTGTCTACATGAACTGCAGTGACTTATGATCAATGTGGATGACTGTCTCCTTCCCAAGAATGTAATGTCTCCACTGGCAGCAGGCTTTCATAATGGAGTAAATTTCTTTGTCATAAGTACGGTACTTACGGACAACATCTGATAGTGTCTCACTATGATAGGCCATGGGGTGGCCGTGTTAAGTGAGAACGATGCCCACCGCCTAGTCTAAAGCATCTGTCTCGATCTCAAAGGGCTGTGTAGGTCTGGTAGTGAAAGTACTAGGGCTGAGCATAAGCGTTGCTTCAAATCATCGAACGCTTATTGTTGGGACCGACCCCACGCAAATTTTTCATTACCACCACCCTTGGTTATTTGGCTGAGGACCCATGCAATATTGGAGAATCCCAACATGAACCTGTGGTAGAAATTGGCAAGGCCCAAGAAGCTCTGAAGCTCAGTGAATATGGTTGGGGCTGGCCATTCACAAATGAATTGGATCTTGGTTGGATCCACATGTACGCAATGTTGATCAACGATGTAGCCTAGGTAATGGACCCTTTCCATGCCAAAGGAGTATTTTTCCAAGTTGGCATATGGCTTGTGCTACTACAGGGTGTGCAGAACCTATTGAATATGATGCAAGTATTCGACCCAAGTCTTGTTGTAAATGAGAATGACATCTAGATACACCACTACAAAAGTATTGGTGAATGGTCACAGGATATCGTGCATCATCCTCATGAAAGTGGCTGGAGAATTTGTCAAACCAAAGGGCATGACCAACCATTCAAAAAGGACTTCCTTTGACTTGAAGGTAGTTTTCCATACATTTGTCTGTTCTATCGGGACCTGGTGGTAGCCAGACTTCAGATCAATCTTACTGAAGTATTTGGCCCCCAAGAGTAGATCAAGGAGTTCATTGATTTAGGGAATCAGGTACCCATTTCTAACTATGATTTTATTCAGATCCTAGTAATCGATGCAGAGTCACCAAGTTCCATCTTTCTTTTGTACCAACACGATTTGGCTCTCGCAAGGTGATGAGATGGGATGAATGTTCCCCTAGTGGAGTAGTTCTTGGATCTGTCACTTGATCTCCTCATTCTATAACATAGAGTAGTGATATATTGGCCCATTGGGCAGTGGTGGGCTGGGGGTCAGATTGATGGGGTTCTTGACCTGGTAGTGCAGAGGTACCCCGATAGGTGAGGAGAAGATATTTGAGTATTCTTCCACAACCTTATCTATTTGCTTCTGCTGTGTGGAGAGGTCAGCCATAGAGACCTTGGATGTGGCTGTGATATTTTTCTTATTCTTAGAGAGAATCATGAAGAAGACAAACTTCCCTGTCTGAGAGATGACCTTCCTACATTACTTAGCATAGATCAAGGAAATAGAACTAGGTGGGACTTCCTCGGGTATCCTGTACAATTTCCTGTTCAAAGTAATAATAACACTATGAGGCCTAGACTCATATACAACATGAATTTTCCATAAATAAGGTTGGCCCAAAAGAACATCACAAAATTTGAGAGGAGAAACATCACACAATACCTCATCTTTGAAGGGCTTGTTGCTGTATGACAATCGACATTGTTGGATGATGTGGAGATCGCTTCCTTGGCGGAGCCATCCAATGGTGTAGGGTTGTGGGTGCAACATTGTTGGCATGGCCAACTGCTTGATGATCTCTACTGAGATGAGGTTCTTTTGGCTACTGCTATCAACGATGAAGTGCAGTGGGGTGCCTTTTACCCACATTTGTGAATGGAAGAGGTGTTCTCCTTCTTCTGGCTCATCTGGTTCACTAGGCTAGAGATTGGTGGTAGAAAAGGTGGCACTAGGTTCCACGTCAATGATCCGTCTTCCCCTTTCTAGTTATAGCTTAGATTCATAACCCGCATCTGAATCAGAGGCTTTCACTTTGGACACCAGCGACTGCTTTGAGCAGAAATCAACAGTGTTATGCCAAGGGCTCTTATGGAAGTTGCACCACTTCTCGATATCCTTCTTTGTATTTCTAGTGGCCTTCTTTGCTTGTGGCTTGAACTGGTTGTCCTTATACTGTCCATCTTTGCTCTATCCTTTGTTCTATGGGTTGGGGCCACCCTTTCCTGGCTTTTTTTGTGAGGGGTTCTCAAGCCCAAATTTTTGCATCTTTTGTTTGAGCTTCTACTCGATTTTGACGGCATATCGGTAGGCCACACCCAAAGATGAGATGTCCAGAAATTTCATTTCAGTTTAGATGTATCTATGTAGAGGACTGCGATACTTGAGCACCAGATGTCGCTCTGAATATTTGATACCCAGCTTGGTGCACAAGGTATGGAAGATATTTGTGAAATCTGGCACTGCTTGGTCTCTTTCTTGCCGCAGTGTGGTCCATTTGGTATACAAGTCATCATAACTTTCAACAAGGTAGTATTGTTCCTTAATAGCATCCTTAAAGGATTCCCAGGTGGATGTGACTATAAATAATGAGGATTCCTCTGTTCCTTTTTCTCACAGTAAGTTTCCCACCAATCTTTGACATGGGGAATGGCTTTGCAGAGCGCAAAAGTAATATTTTCTCTATTCGAAAATTTATGGACAGAAAAATACCCTTCTAATAGATTCAACCACTTGTCTACAACATCTACGTCTATTTGACCTTCAAATATAGGAGTATCAAAGTTTATTTATACCTTGAAGGGGGAGGTGCCTCCGCTTGAAGAAGATGCATCGCCTGTTGGTAGCCGCTGAAGGATTTGTACAAAACTATCCATCATCTCGTTCCTTTGTTGCGTGAGGGCTTCCTCAATCAACAATTTGAAAGGATCTCTTGTCCTGTCATCTTTCTTTTCTCTTTCCATGAGAGGTCGCTTGGGCGTGCAAGAGCTTTTGTCCTCAAGAGAAACAAGCTCGAGACCCAACTCTTTGTACTCCAACCTTGTTGGGGACATGCATTAAGACGACAAGGAGAAGACCGCTCTGATACCACTGATCCAAATTTTATGAGTAGAATGAAATGACTATAGATTATTAACAGGTTCTTAAGAAAAAATAACAGAGATACAATAAAACTGGTTTTCTATTCAATAAGGAAATAAACTGAAACTCTAAAATGCAGTGGAAACAAGCTTGCTAGAATGGTGGTGGCTTATCTTTGAGAAGAGATGTGATGGGTGTTCTCATTCACAAGAATATGATTACAATGAGGCTCTGAAGGAATTTTTACAATAAAAAGGAATGCCCAAAACCCTAGAAATCAAAAAACCTAACCCTAGGAGATGAAGCGCCAAAAGTCATGTGGGCCTCGTCTGGGTAAGTTAGTACATCAACTTCCCGGGGTCGTAACTTTTGCATACGAGCTCCGTTTTAGGCATATGATAGCCCATTGGAAAGGTATCTTCAAGGATATTATTTTTGGGGGCTCAGTCATGACTTTGGCTATCATTGAGAAGATTGATCCTGAAAAACCTTCATTTAGGCCCTCAAAATGGCCCTGGAAGTTAAAACTACTAAAATAGTAAATTGCCAAAATTGCCAGAAAACTATTTTGAGCCAGTTGGAAAAGGTGGGTGGCCACCAAT
>JASDQU010713708.1:17401-34142 GCA_032191745.1 Picea mariana | reverse complement strand
AGATGTGATTACAATTTGATGTTCAACTTAGATTATAAATCAAAGCAAGCCATCCACATGGCGAAAAGAAAATAAGGGAAAAATTATTTTTATCCACCTAAGTGCCTATGTTTGTTTGACTATCCCCTTTATAAGTTGAGGGGTCTAAGTGGTGCAGTATTTAGAGCATGCATAACATCATTCTTGAGAAGGAAAATGACTTTCCCCACATCCAAAACCCTTACAATGAAAAATTTAGTTCAGATGCGCGGCCTTCAGCATAGACAGAGGCACATGTGGCGCCTGCGCGTGGACCGTATTGAGAACCAAAGCGCATGCGCGCAGAAAATCAAACATAATTAAGGTGCATGCATGTGAGACGTGCGTATGTGGGGTGGAATACCCGCGCGTTTGTGGCAAGTTACCGAGAAAGAAACTCCGGATGGATTTCTCTCAATTCTCCTGTGAATTGACTAGTTAGCAGGTCGGCGGAGGCCGGTTTATGTCTCTGCAAGTTAATAAAACCAAAAGGAAAGAAAAATAAACCCAAATGAGGGAGGATTTGATACCTAAGTCCCCACCGGAGTCGGCAGTCTGTTCGCACCCAATTCGTCACCTGGTGAGCAAATCGAGGGTTCTTGCATGCCCTGATGGGTCTTGCAAGGCACGAAAGCTATGGAAGGAAAGGGTTAGAGGAAACAAAACAAAATACAAGCTAATATCAACTGAAAACAAATTAAAACTATGAAACGAAACAATAAACACCAAAAAACAAAAGCCAGATGTCACCAATGGTTTTGAGCTAGTCAATTGATGAAACTGGAGCATGATGAAGGAAGAGAACAGTGGTTCCTTCTTCCCCCAACGGAAGGCTCTTGAGGCCCTCACACAGTTTTCTTTCCTTACAATGAGAAGAACTGAGTATGGCAGTGAAAGAACTCCCAGTGATGCTGCGGATGTGTTATCGTTAAAGAGTGACTCCTTAACAATCTGAGCAGCATAACAATGCTTGAAATTCCTTGCAAAAACAATGTATCTTCACGGATTTTTATAGCAGATCCTCGGGCGATTATGTAACCTCTTCAAAGTGTGAACAGGGGCCCGTTTAGGGCTTCCTTAGGTCATTAACCCGCCGACTCTGTGGATTCGGCTCAGATTTGGGAGTCAAATCAGATTGGGAGTTGGTCTGTAGGCGGTTGAGAGGTCGACCTATTCAATAAATGAGTCGTTCTAGCAGGTGCACGCATTTTTATGCTGACAGCCGCGCGTCGAGCCCACATGCGCACATAACACATTCTTATCCTGCGCATGTGCGCGAGCACCATACTACTGTAAAGCGCCCTTCAATTTTTGGTTACTTTGTATAGTTTTTGACCCTTTTGGAATGCTGTGAAATTAATTCAGTGCCATGAATGACTTCATTGTTGTTTTGATGATGCGGAGTTCTTGTCGCCATGTTCAGACGAAATTTCAGTGATAACAACAAGAACCACAGACTTGGGATCAGATTCAGGTGACGAATCTAAGGTCTCATTGGTTGGTATGACAGATAAAATTGGTGAAGGCATTGATTGTAGAAGTAACTTGTTTCATATAAGGGTAATCACACGACACACTAAGATAGACACATTAATCGACAATGGATCTCAATCTAATCTAATCTCAAAAGAATTGGTTAAGCAATTGGGGTTAAAAACACAAGTACATCATAAGCCTTACACACTTAAATGGATAAGCAATCATCATAAAATGCACATAAAAAAGCAGTGCACAATCAAATTTTCAATTTCATCTAAGTATGTGGACAAGGTAACATGTGATGTAGTGCAATTAAGTGCATGTGGAATGGTCTTAGGTAGTCCATACTTATATGATCGTAAGGCGGTCTTCTACAGGACAAAGAACCAATATCAATTAACCAAAGCAATTCAAGATTATGTGGTTCATGCTCATCATGTTAAGGAAAATAAAACACTTCAAACAATGGAACAATTAAAGAAGGCAATGCAAGAAAGCGACAAACCAATAATTGTTTCAAATGAAGTAATCAATCTTAAGCAAGAACAAGAAATGATTGTTGAATGGAAAATCAATCACAGGTTGCTTCAAGATAAGCTCATGTCATGCAAATATTACAAGTATATCAGCTCATTTGCAGTCTTGTTTTTTATGCTATCATTAGTAATGTTTTCTACATGGATGATAGTTGCTTCATTAAAATGTGATAGGATTCAAATGGCTAACAATATGCTGCCAGTTTACATGATTGTGTTACAGTTGATCTTGATGAGACAGGTGCACAGGACATAGTTTAGAGATAGAGGACAAGTCAGGTGGCCTATATCGATATTGTTGATTGATCAGTAACCTTTTGGGGACCAAAAGGTCCTTAGTGGGGAGGTGTGATCCAGAATCGGATCTAGGAGGCTTCCAGGTCTAGAAAAGGCTAAAAAATGAAATTTCTCGGAATTGAATGAAACCAATTCCATTGTGACCGGCTTGTTGCGCTAATTCTATCCATATATTTACTTTCTCAAATGGGCTCTGTATGCAGGACATATCGCACTCTAATAAGATTCCCAAACAGCTAAAAAGTCAAAGGTCAAATTGGCAAAAAGTCAATGTTGACATCAGCATGACGTCACCAATAGTATTTCATGATGTTGACATGGAAAAGGTAGGTGATGACATGTGGTGACCAGTGACTGGGCAGATGATGTAGGCGTGGACCAATACAATACCGACACGTGGTATGTGGTTGGTCAAATGTGGTGGTGCCATGTGGCCAGGCATAGGAAGCCACGTGGCACCCAGTCGTCAGTCAAAGTGGCAAGTTCAAAAAATTTGGAGGTCCATAGGTTTTGAACCCACAACCTATGGCCAATCCAATGCCTTGGGGAATGGTCCAACACCAACGCGCCCACCATATTTCTTATTTTGTATAAGCCCACATTATATTATAAATGTTGCATGCTTTTGTTAAGCAGCAAAAAGGATGGGGTGGTCGCTTGTCAGAACGCCAATATCCAGGAGCGCATGGGAGGTGATAAGGGTGGTTCCATGGTGAACGCCCCAAAACCAGGAGCTTCCACTTGAAAGGCGCACAAGGGTTTTCCTATTTTAGACCAGGTCACATCATATGTGTCATAAATTCAGGGGCTACCATGATTTAAGGGCCAGTGCTTGGCCAAATTAAGATACATATGACCATTAATAGGGGGGCGCACACCAGTCTAGGGGGCTAGGCCCTTTGTTATTGCATAAAGTGGGTTTTTAACTATGCAATTTGGGAGGAAGTTGGGGAAGGATAACTAACTTTAGATCTATATAAACCAGACCTGTTTGAGGCAAGGAAAAGAGTCAGAGCAGAGTTATGTTGAAGCAAAGCAAAGTCAAAGCCATTTTTATGCAAGGGAGTTGTTGAGGAGCAGAACTTTGGAGGCCATTTCCAGAGGCTATAATCATCCTTTTTTAGTGTCATCAGTTGGATTGGATTTCTGAGGTTGAGAAAAAAACAATGAGATAAGAATGGATTCCATTTGATGTACTTTGAAAGCATTGAATAATTAATAAAGAATCGTCCCCCACTGAGACAAAGGCCCAGAGACGTAGGCAATTTTGTGTCGAACTATGTTATCACTTCTCTTGTTATGTTTTGTTGTTATTCATGCTTATATTCAGATCTGTATATTGTCTTATGGCTACTATGTTTCTTCATTAAATTCATCCTCTTTCATTCAGCTTCTTAAATGGTTAATAAACGCATGAAAAATAACTCAACCACAGTCATTTAAAAAGATCATTTTCAGATCACTCACTTGGGCTCCTTGGAGGGTATACCCATGATTATGCGTGGGAGCTTGCACCAAGGTGTAAGTCCATTAAGTAGGTCGTCAACGTAAATTTTCCACCCGCTTTATCCTAGCCCCTTCTTATTTTGTTTTCGCGACATTGGATTTCATCACCAACTAGTGACTTCGAAATAAGAAGGTTTGTTTGCTTGGTTTGATTTCTAGATTTTATTAGTGAGTGTTGTTTGTTTCTCTAGTTGGCCATAGATTTGTTTCTTTCTTTATTTGGTTGGGCCAACATTGACCTTAGTGGTTCATGTAGGATGCAAGGGCTACCTCCAGAAGATCCAAAATCTTACCTCCCTTTTCTTCCTAACTCACCAGAGGGCTCTCATGAGGGAGAAGTCAATAACTAAGTAGACTCTGAGGTTGGAAGTTCACATTCTTTAGAGGAATTCATAATTCATAATTCTTTAGAAGCATTCAGACTTCCTGTAAATCCTTTATTGAGTATTAGACAAGATTCACATTTGCTTCGGATGAACTCATCAGGAAAACTTGTTGTTGTCGAGAATATTGAAGTACCTATTGGACCTAACACAAAATATGGAGTAGACGATCCACGTTTTCAAAGTGAATCATTTATAACCCTAACTCACACTACTGGAATTTTTAATCCTAGCTTTGTCCATGTTCGTCCCGTTTGGGTAACTTCTTTGGGGCAAAATATTTTTGACACACTAGGAACGAGTCCTAATCAACCTATGGCATCAAAAATGCATGAGACGTGTGTTACCTATACGATACCTTTAGATCATTTTACTGGCACAACTAGTAATGTCGTCACAGTTTCAGACCAATTGTTGGTTGGTTCTCACTCAATTCTTCCTCTCCAAATTTCCCACTCTACCATGGTCCCATAAGCTATGACTATTTCTACAGGAAATGTGGTTATCACTCAAGCTCCTATTGGAACACCACTTTCTCTTAGACCAAATCCGTCACTTCCCCCTTGGTATAACACTTTGAATACTTCCATTACTATTCCTGCCCAGAATCCATCCAGAGGGTCCATACTTTTGTTCCTCATGGGTATAATGTTGTTAGTCATTTTTTTCCTACACCTACCCAGGTTATCTCCGGGGGGCCTTACGTTCCTCCTCCACCTTTGTCTGGAGGATCTAATCGTCATGGCCCTAGTGGCTCCAATCTAGTTGGAGGCACCAGTCATTCTGTCACTTCTGGTTTTTAGATTCCTGTTGGAGGTCAACCTCAAGTTGGGGGGCAACCTCAATTTGGGGGGCAATCTCAAATTGGGGGACAACCTCAACTTGGGGGGAAACCTCAAGTTGGATTCCATAACCCAGTTTATGGACAAAATATACCTATGTTACAATATCAACCTTGGAAGCTTCCTTCCCAAGGGAATCAACAACCATCTAGGGGGAAACATTCTCAAGTTAATTCTTTTGTACCCCCTAATTCTGAACAACTGTATCCAGGTTCTATGAATCCTACTTGGGGTCAAAAAATTTAGTCCTATGCTCCTTTCCAAGGGAGCCCATTTAATCAAAACCCTCCACAACCGAATCTGTCAGGACTGTCTAACTATCTACAGACTGCTTATGATCCTACTGGTATACCTATAGGACTACCTCTTCAAAACTTCCAGTTTCCTCAAGTGAACAGACAGTTGCCTTTTCTTGCCACTTTGGATTTACCAGATTTATTTAGAATTTTGAATGATCCTATTTTACAGTCTTATTATTGTCCCATAATACCAGCCAAATTACCATATAATATTCCTAAGTTTGACGGTCGATCAGGACAAGACCTGAATAATCACATCATGACTTTCCATCTTTAGTGTTCGTCCAACTCATTGATGGATGACTCTATAAGAGTACGAATTTTCCAACGAAATCTCACGAGTTTGGCAGCCAAATGGTATATTCAATTACCACAAGGTTTATTTAATGACTTTAATACCCTATCCATGGATTTCTTAATGCATTACCAATTGCCAATTCGATATGAGACAGGAACCAGAATTTTGAGTTATTTTAAACAGTCCTCTTCCACTCATATTTCTGATCATATCCATGAGTGGAGGAGGAGAAGACGATTAATCAAATTTCCCCTTCCTAATCAACTATTGGCTGAGTGGTTTATCAAATCACTCATTTGGCCTATATCCCATGATGTTTCCATGGGTGGTTTCATCACTAAATAGCAGGCGATTAGTCGTGCTTAATATCTCAATATTGTTTATTCACAAACAAGCACACTTTACAACTTGATCCCTGATGCTCCTCGTCCTTCCACAAATCCTACCCCAACACCTCCAGTAGCTTCTCATGTTGTTGATGGTGTGATTGGCACCTTTCATGCTGAGACTTAGTATACACAAGCCAGTCGTACCAATCCCAAGTCTACCACTTTTAATGTACAAAATACTCCTACTCCTACTCCTTCTCCCGGTAAAACTTCTTAAGTTAATTCGGTTCAATCTACACCTATCGGTAAAAATAAAAATAAAAAGAAGGGGAAGGGTAAGAATAAGGAGGAAAAAAGTAATAATCAACAATCTGATAAACCCAAAACACAGCCTGTTGATGACAAGGACAAATGTAAACCGTGTTATCCTTGCCTTATCTGTGGTGATGACCATTATACAAAATATTGTCCACGACATGCTGAGGTTACTAAGTTCCTGCAAGGGACCGGGAAACCTCCTAAGCCCACCATATTGTCACAACCTTTTCCTTCTCAACAACAGGCTCAATTGGTCATTCATGACCAACCTTCTCCCTCTACCACATCTTATGTCCTTATGTGTACTGGTGACTCCAAGAAGATTACATATTTTCCAATGAACTCTATAAGAAGATTACATTTAAACAATCATCTTCTACTCACATTTCCAATCATATTCATGAGTGGAGGAGGAGGAGATGCTTAATCAAAGTTCCCCTTCCTGATCAACTATTGGTTGAGTGGTTTATCAAATCACTCAATAGCCCTATAGCCCATGATGTTTCCATGGGTGGTGTCATCACTAAAGAGCAGGCGATTAGTCGTTCTCAATATCTGAATCTTGTTTATTTACAAACAAGCACACTGTATGACTTGATCCCTGATGCTCCTCGTCCATCTACGAATCCTACCTCAACACCTCCAGTAGCTTCTCATGTTGTTGATGGCGTAATTGGAAATTTTCATGCTGAGACCTAGTCTAAACAAGCCATTCATGCCAATCCTAAGTCTACTACTCTTAATGTACAAAATACTCCTACTCCGACTCCTTCCTCCGGTAAAAATTTTGAATTTAATTCAATTCAATCTACAACTACCAGTAAAAATAAAAATAAAAAGAAAGGGAAGGGTAAGAATAAGGAGGACAAAAATAATAATCAACAATCTAAGAAACCCAAAACTTAGCCTACTGATGACAAAGATAAGCATAAACCTTGTTATCCTTTCCTTATATGTGGTGACGATCATTATAAAAAATATTTTCCACGACGTGTCGAGGTTGCTAAGTTTCTGCAAGGGACCGGGACACCTCCTCCACCCATCGTCTTGTCACAACCATTTCCTTCTCAGCAGCAGGCCCAAATGGTCATTCATGACCAACCTTCTCCCTCTACCACGTCTTATGTACTTAAGTGTACTGGTGACTCCAAGAAGAATGAAGTTGCAGTTGCAAATCAAGCCAAAGATTATTATCCATCGAAAGAGAAAGTTGATGATTTACCACCTTCGTTGGTCCAACCTCCTCCTCCAATTTCACCTCCAAATGGTCCTCTTCATCTTGAATGACCAGGCCTAGATATAGTTCTTCTTCCTCCTCCCAAGGACGTTGCTTTAAAGTCTTCATTCCATCCTCACGCTTGTGCTTCTCAAAACTAAAGTATTGTAGAAGACCTTGCACAAGCACCCTCTGCGATGTCGGCTCTTGAAGTCCTTCAAAGTTGTCCTACTCAGCGGAAGGCGTTGTTAAAGGATATTGGTGGAATTTATCCTACTGATACTAATTTAATAATATTTGACTTGGAAGATCATATTCCAAGGCTTCCTCCTCAATTAGAGTTTCAGATCCAAGTTGTTGTAGAAAATAAGAATATTTTTCAAACCGTTATTGATGAAGGAGCCTCGACTTGCATTATGTCTGTTACTTGTTGGAAATCTATTGTATCTCCTACCCTTACTGAGTCACACAATACTCTTAAATATTTTAATGGTATGGGGTTTAAACCTTACGGTGTTCTTCCTTCATTGTCTATTACGTTAGAAGGTAAATCGGTCAATGTCGAGGTTGAGGTCTTTGATGCACCTCTTGATTATAACCTCCTACTTGGTCGTAGTTGGATTGACTCCATGCACGCAGTTGTATCTACCCTTTTCCATGTATTACGTTTCCCACACCAAGGAAAATTCATAACTTGATCCGGATGGATCTAGGGAACATCATAGAAGTTTCAGAAGTGTCCTAAAGTGCACAAAATCGACATAGGACGCTCAAAATGGCTTCAGCACACAGCAATAGGGAAAAAATAAAAGTTCCCAAAATTCAATTAAAACAAAATTATCACGAAGAGTGCATCACAATATTTCCAACGATGCAAACGGCTCGTCAAACAGAGTTACGGATCAAAAGTTATAAGCGGTCAAAGTTGTGGTCAACCTAGCCCAGTCAGCAAGGATGAGTCAGCATCCATACTGCTAACGTCAGCATTCGTACAACTACATGGAAAGAAAAGAGAGTGACATGTGCCATTATGACATCATCATGATGTCAGCATGCCATGTGGAAGCACCATAGGTTGCCATGTGTCACTCGAATTTGTCCTTTTTAGGGCACCACATGGACCAGTGAAAATGTGCGACGTGGCACCCCAGGTGACGCCACGGGGCACCCCAAGTGCCACCATGTGGCACCACCCTGAAGGTGCCACGTGTTTAGGATGATGTAGAGATGATGTCATCATACACAGGTGGGCGAATCCGAGGCTGCCACGTGGCCCAATAGGGAGGTTCCACGTGGCACCCCTGAAATGCATAATGACCCTTTGTGAACGAAAAATTAAAAATATATATATTAATAGAACTCCACCATATATGGCGGAAATTCTGCTATATATAGAAGATCCTCTATATATAACCTTAGCTAACTGTATGGCAGAACTAGTTATCATCTCCGCCAAATTCTCCACCAAATATAGCAATTCCGCCATTATAGCAACCTCCACTATATTTAGTGTGCACCAGAATCTCCGCTAACTAATTTCTAAATTTAGCGAGGGCCCACACCAAAATGGTCGTAACTGTTCACCAAAATGGGGAGGCCCATGGGATTTGACCCCGGGACCTCTACCAACCCATGACCTAAATTTATCTCTGTAACCAACACACCAACTTCTCATTTATTACACAAACTCCCCATGTTATATAAGCATGGACCTGGTTCATAGTGCGGGGTGCATTATAGGCAGAAGACTCTGAGCATGAGAGTGGAGCATGCCCGTATGGCCTGGTATGGACTGTACAGCCTGGTATGGATACGTACAGACTATACTTATTTTGGCATGCAAACCGAGACAAGGTTGCCTCTTGGGTCCAGAAAGTGCTCGACTCAGATTGAGGCATGGAGACATTCATTTTTAGGTAAAATGATGCCACAAACATATTGGTGGTATTATTTTTCTGATCTGAGCAAAAATTCAGCAGCTTAATTATAGAATGAGTCATTTATTGCAAAGCGAGTGGCATGGTAACCGAGGCAGAGGTGTCTCTTGGACCTGAAAGTGTCCGACTCGGATGGAGATGATGGTCGTTTTTAGATAATTCGGCAACGCGAATTCAATGACAAGGTCTTTTTTTAAAACAGAGCTTTCGATCAGCAAGCTAAGTGCTGGAGAAGCCAATGTAAGCATGCTTTTCATTATGTTGTTTTTTCATTAAATGTTGCAGCATAGCATGCGTGTTATAGGTCTGAAGGAGCAGAGAGAAGTTGCAGCAAGGTAGCAAGATCATCTTATTCCTTCTATCTGTTTGTTTATTATCTTCTTTCACATCAAATCAATCAGTTATATTTGATAGAGAAATTGTGGCACTTGCATGACAAGTGGCCAGCGAAAAAGTTTTGATTCTCATGGTTTCAGGATCTTTTGTATGGGTTGCATATTTGTGCTTGGATCTGAGCAGCGGATCTAAGGCTTTTTGATGGATCCATGTTGATGGGGGTCATATTTTATTCTTCATATTTTTATGTATTGAGTATGTGGGAATGATATCCATGTCATCATCATGGATGCCTCATGAGTAGAACTTGTGAAGTCGATACATTCCTGATCACATTATGATCTCTTGTTGTCGTCACTGAAGAGGGACTTTGGCCTTACAACTTGTAAAGGAGAGACATCATTACATCGAGAAGAATAAAGCGATCAGGCTTTGGAGCATGATCCGAAGAGGTAGCCCACTGCAAGGGTGAACTCCGTTATCAAGTGAAGTGTCTTATCCATTATGTGTATTATGTTCTTATGTTGTTTTTCCATGAATTTCCACACATAGGATGTTAAAAGAAAGCATGACATATTACACATAAGGAAAACTAAAGAGTTTTCATTCACTTCAAATTCAAGTGAATAAGACTTCAAATTTACCTTTAATTGCAATCGCTCATTGAGTAAAACGATCTATAACCGACTCTTTTAAAGGACTGACAGAAACAACCAATTATTGAAAACTTATCGCTCCCAGGTTCAGATCATGTGGTATCAGAGCAGGCTTGATTCTGATTGCAGGTGTTGTAGCTAAGGATGGCAAGGTCACCAAAACAATCGTGGTCCAATGAGCTTCAAGGGCTCAACAAACTGCTTCAAGCAGAGAATGTTGGATTGAAGACATTGTTGCATGTTGCAGAAGAAGAGAACCAAAGGTTGCAAGAGCAGTTGCAAACCATGAAGACACAGACAGAGGAAGGCTCTACAAATGAGACAGTGATAAGACCATCTTGTGACCATGGAAACTTCACCAGTTATGGGTGTGAGCATGACAATGAAAATGCATGCACACTTTTTCAAACAAATGAAGATGAGCTTCATGCATCCAAAAGCCAAGGAGGATTCCTAAAAGCATATTCCACTAAACCTTCTCACCAGGAACAACTAGACACATCTCAAGAAGCAGACCAAGGGTCCCAGTTTGAGATGGAGGTAAATAAACCTTGTATAGTTCATTTCTAGATTAATGTTGATGATTCTTTTGAAATTCTTGAACAACATGCCCCTTACATCGGCTTAAAGTTGATGAGAAAAATGGGATACGAAGGAGAAGGCATTGGAACCAATGGCCAAGGTATTGTGGATCCCATAGAGGCAGTTGTTTGGCCTCGATATGTCAAGATAGCCTATGTCCCAAAGGATGTTGGAGAAATCTCCAAAACCCTTCGAGAAGAAGACCCCTGGACAATCACTAAGACTCCAGAGGTCAACAGTTCATCAGGAGATGAAATTGATTCAGTGCAGGCCAAGAGAACAACTTCTCATGATCGACAATTCTAGACATCCCCAAGGAGAGATGAGCATCACAATGACAGAGTTGAGACCAACTCTTCCTGCCAATCTGACTCTAGAGGAAACTCGTCGAGGTATAAAAAATCTTGAAACTCTAAAATGTCATTTGATTATAAGCATTTTAATCATATAAAATAGAGCTTTTGGCATCAAATACCATGCACTTTTTATGGATTGAATAGCCATGCAGTGTCCCAGTGTTGGAAGAGAAAATCCTTGTGCAGGAAGGTTATGGCAACTACGAGAAGGACGAGGATGGAAAATTGCTTTCCGCACATGGAAAGGAGCGAGGGGAATGCACCTCTGAAGGAGAAAGGCTACTGCGGCCATTGTAGCAGAGATGGGCATCGTGAGGCCACTTGATGGGCCTTACATCCATATCTACGTCCAAAGAGGGACAAGAAGACCAGAAAGTCACCTCCAAGGGAGACAGTCAGTCAGATAGTGCTGCATGAAAATATGCCACCAGGAGAAGACCAACTACCAGAGAAAGGACAACTCGGTAAAGAGGACGTGTTCGGAAAAATGGTTGAACAAATGGGGAAAATCCTTTTGAGTTAGTCGAGAGTGGTCATATTTTGTAAATCACATGTTGTGATTCAGACCCCATAGAAGGGTATTGTGTAAAAGAGATAATTGTTGATATCACTTTCTTTTTTCTTTTTTTTTGGCAGATGTTGATATTGTTAGGCCTTGTGAGGTAGTTTGGGTATGAGTTTCTTATTGTAAGTCTAATGGACATGAAACTTAATGTAATGAATTTTGGGGACCAAAATTCTTTTCAGTTGGGAGGTGTGATCCGGATGGATCTAGGGAACATCACAGAAGTTTCAGAAGTGTCCCAGAACGCACAGAATCGACCTATGATGCTCATAATGGTTTTAGCAGATAGCAAAAGGGAAAAAATCAAAGTTCCCAAAATTCAACTAAAATGGCATGATCACAAATATCACGTCACAAGCTTTCCAACGACACAAACGGATCGTCAAACAGAGTTATGGATCAAAAGTTATAAGCGGTCAAAGTTCTGGTCAACCTAGCCCAGTCAGCAAGGATGAGTCAACATTCATATTGTTGATGTCAGCATCCATACAGCTTACGTGGAAATCAAAGAGAGTGACACGTGCCATGATGATTTCAGCATGCCATGTGGCATCACCAGAGGCTGCCACATGTCACTCGAATTTGGCCTTTTTATGGCGTCACATGGACCAGTGAAAAAGTGCCACGTTGCACCCCCAAGTGATGCCATGTGGCACCACCTAGAAGGTGCCACATGTCCAGGATGAAGTGGAGATGATGTCATCATACACAGGTGGGAGAATCAGAGGCTTCCATGTGGCCCAATAGGGAGGTGCCACGTGGCACCCCCAAAATGCACAATGACTCTTTGTTAATGAAAAATTAAAAAATATATATTAATAGAAATCTGCCATATATGGTGGTCGTTCTGCTATATATAGTAGATCCACTATATATAACCTTCGATAACTGTATTCCAGAACTAGTTAGCATCTTCGCCAAATTCTCTACCAAAAATAGCAATTCTGTCATTATAGCAACCTCTGCTATATTTAGTGTGTGCCAGAATCTCCGCTAACTAATTTCTAAATTTTGTGAGGGCACGCACAAAAATGGTCGTAAATGTTCACCAAAATGTGGAGGCCTGTGGAATTCGACCCCAGGACCTCTGCCAACCAACGACCTAAATTTAGCTCCGTAACCAACACACCAACTTCACATTTATCACACAAACTGCCCGGAAATGTTATATAAGCATGGATCTGATTCATAGTTCAGGGGTGCATTACAAGCAAAAGACTCCAAGAATGAGAGTGGAGCATGCCCATATGGCCTGATACGGACTGTATGGTCTGGTATGGATCCATATGGCTTGTACGGACTGTATGGATTTTGGCACAAAAATTGAGGCAAGGTTGCCTCTTGGGTCCAAAAAGTGCCTGGCTCGGATCGAGGCATGGAGATAGTGATTTTTAGGTAAAATGACGCCACAACACAGTGGTGGTGTTAGTTTTCTAATCTGAACAAAACTTCAGTAGATTAATTCCAGAATGAGTCATTTATTGCAAAGGGAGTGGTACGGTAACCGAGGTAGAGCAGTCTCTTGGGCCTGAAAGTGTCTGACTCGGATGGAGATGATTTGACAATCATTTTTAGGTAATTCGGAGACACAAAATCAATGACGAGGTCTATTTTTGAAACAGAGCTTCTGATCAGCAAGCTAAGTGTTGGAGAATCCAATGTAAGCATGATTTTCATTATGTTGTTTTGTCATTAAATGTTGCAGCATAGCATGCATGTTATAGGTCTGAAGGAGCAGAGAGAAGCTGCAGCAAGGCAGCAAGATCAACTTATTCCTTCTATCTAATTGTATATTATCTTCTATCACATCAAATAAATCAGTTATATGTGACAAAGAAATTGTGGCACTTGCATGACAAGTGGCCAACAAAGTAGTTATGATTCTCGTGGTTTCGGGATCTTTTGTATGGGATGCATATTTGTGCTTGAATCTAAGCAGAATATCTAAGTCTTTTTGATGGCTCCATGTTGGTGGGGGTCATATTTTATTCTTCATATTTTTATGTATTAAGTATGTGGGAATGATGTCCATGTCAGCATCATGGATGCCTCATGAGTAGAACTTGTGAATTTGATACATTCCTGATCACATTCTGATCTCTTGTTGTCATCACTGAAGAGGGACTTTGGCCTTGCAACTTGTAAAGCAGAGACATTATTACATTGAGAAGAATAAAGCGGTCAAGCTTTGGAGCATGACCCGAAAATGTAGCCCACTGCAAGGGTGAACTTCGTTATCAAGTGAAGTTTCTTATCCATTATGTGTATTATGTTCTTATGTTGTTTTTCCATGAATTTCCACACATAGGATGTTAAAAGAAAGCATGACATATTGCACATAAGGAAAACTAAAGAGTTTTCATTCACTTCAAATTCAAGCGCATAAGACTTCAACTTTACCTTTAATTGCAATCACTCAAGTAAAATGATCTATAACTAACCCTTTTGAAGGATTGATAGAAATAACCAATTATTGGAAACTTATCGCTCTCAGGTTCAGATCAATACTAGTGACCAACTAGCCTTCTTTAATTTTGATTCACGTACTAGAAACATACCTTTTATCTCAAAAACACCTCCCATTTATGAGAATGTCGGTGTGTGTCTTTTAAAATATTCAACCTTGATGGGTGCATTTCCTATTCCACCACCTCATATTCCTCCTCCTTTTGTCGTTTCAATTAACATGATATCAACAGTTGTTCATGAAACCCCTGAGTCATATGATCTGTGGATAGTACCTAACTCTAGTGATTATCTTCGTTACGATGACCAAATTCCTTTAAGTCCGATCGAATCAGCTTATCAAGATATTCAATAGACAACTCCCTCTCCTCCTTCTATCTATGATACATCTCCTAATCCATTTCATGTGATCTTTCCTACTATGATATGATCATGTCAGTCATATCTATGGAAGATACTCCATGGGACAATGGGCATCATATTTCTATTCTCTTCCTGGAACAAGAGACCATAGAGAGTTATCAACGGATTTCGACCCCGTCTACCATTGTTGTTATTTCTTTTGTTCCTGAGTCAACACACAATGTTTTTTATGAAGGGAACTTGAGTAACATTTCACTTATCGTTCCTCTTGACATATCGATTAAACCCATGGTCATGGAAAATGTTCATATCGGTGCCTCATGTTCTGCTAATGAGGTTTGCACATATAAAGCTTGTTTTCAAGAATTTTGTGATGTTTTTGCCTGGAGTTATGAAGAAATGTCTGGTATTGATCCTGATATTGTTGTGCATGAAATTAAGACTTACCCAGATGCTAAACCCGTTCGACAGAGAATTCGCCCAGTACATCCACGTAAAGTTGTTACTATCAAGCTTGAGGTTGAGAAACTTCTTAAAGTTGGCTTTGTCTATCCCGTGGCTTTGACCGATTGGGTGTCCAATCTTGTTCCGGTAAACAATAAATAAGGCACAATCTGCATTTGTGTAGATTATAGGGATATCAATAAAGCTTGTCCCAAGGAAAATTATCCAACCCCTTTCATCGACCAGATTGTTGACGATTGTGCTGAGAATGAGATCTTCTCCTTGATGGACGATTTCTCCAACTATAATCAATTCAATATTTTACCAGCGTATCAACACAAGACTGCTTTTATTTTCCCTTGGGGAACTTTCGCCTACCGAAAATTACCTTTTGGTCTAAAAAATGATGGTGAGACTTTTCAACGCGCTATGTATTATGCTTTTCATGACATTAAGAACATTGTACAATCCTATCTAGACGATCTACTAGTGCATTCCATGCATCGTCAAGATCACCCGACACATTTACGGGCCATTTTCCTGCGTTGTCGTTATTATCGCATGCGTTTGAATCCACACAAATGTGTTTTTTGTGTGGAATCCGACCGACTTCTTAGTTTTATCATGTCTATACATGGGATTCGGGTAGACCCCTTGAAGGTTGAGGTTATTCTTAATCTACCTCCTCCTTCCATGTTACGCCAACTCCAAATTTTGCAAGGGAAGGCAAAATTTTTACGTCGATTCATCCCCAATTACGCTGAACTAACGAAAGGATTTACTCGGATTCTCAAGAAAGGTTATTGATTTTGTATGGGACAACATTGCCAATAAATCCTTTGAAGCTTTGAAACTCGCCTTAACCTGTACACCACTGATGTTTCCACCTGATTACAGTCGAGATTATTTCTTGTACTTACCTGCTTCAGACTCTAGTATTGCCATGGCTTTAGTCCAAGAGGATGATTCACACGATGAACATGTTATATGCTATTTGACTTGGAGTCTCATGACTATTGAAACCAAATATTTACATGTGGAGAAACTGGCCCTGGCAGCTGTTCAAGTTGTTCAACATTTTCGTCACTACATCTTATTACGCAGAACCACAGTCATTTCCAATTGAAACCCCATGCAACATATCCTTACTCGATAATTGCTAGGGGGAAATTACTCCAAATGGATAGTTATTCTCCAGGATTTTGACTTGGAGTTTGAGGGCGCCAAGTCAAAGAAGTCTTTGGTTTTTTTCAGAATTGATATGTGATCTTCCCTCTACTGAGACAGAAAATGTGGCAGAGGATTCCTTACCTGACGAATCCCTCTTTCTGATCAGTTCTGATGACATATGGTATGGAGATATTATCATCTATCTTCAGACCCAAACTTTCTGGCCTAATATTTCTAGTACATATCGTCGTCGTATATGGTATCAAGTCCGTCAATACATCATCCTTGGTAATACCCTTTACCGTCGTGGTATTGATTCCATATTTCGATGATGTCTCACCTACA
>JASDQU010713708.1:6953-17224 GCA_032191745.1 Picea mariana | reverse complement strand
GATATCACCCTGCTCCTCTTCACCCTGTAGTTTCCATTGGTCCATTCGCCAAATGAGGCATTGACTTCATGACATGTAACCCTCACTTAGCCAAGGGGCATGGATACATTATTGTAGTTGTGTATTATTTCACTAAATGGGCCGAGGCAATGCCTACATTTGATAATATTGGGAAAATTGTAGCGTTGTTCATATTCAATCATATCATTACTAGATTTGGTGTCCCTCAAGCCATCATTACTAATATTGGTAGTCATTTTCATAATTTTATGATGTCTGAACTTATTGAAAAGTTGGGTCTTTGCCATGAAAACTAAACTCCCTATTATCCACAGGCCAATGGTCAGGTTCATGCAATTAACAAATTTCTCACTACTATGCTTCAACGGATGATAGGAATTCATAAGTAGAATTGGAACACGATGAAGTTCTCAACATTATGGGCCTATCGGACATCCATTAAGTCTACCACGAGATTCACACCTTTCTAGTTAGTATATCGTATCGAAACAATTTTTCTGATTGAATGTGAAATCCCATCTTTGAACCAGTCGTCGAACTTCTCCCTAATGCCTCATCTCAAGATGAATGTGTTTTGAATTTAATACAATTAGACGAAACTCATCGTGATGTCGCCTTAGTTATTGAAACTCAGAAAAATCGTGTCAAGACTCAATATGACAAGCATGTCAAACCACGTGTTTTTTCTGAAGGTGATCTAGTTCTTCTTTACGACCAAGATCATGATGTGCTAGGGGCTGGTAAATTCGAGCCCATGTGGTGGGGTCCTTATACTATGAAACGAGTGTTGGAGAAGCGATATTATGAGCTGGTAGATTATGATGGAATTCCTTTGAGTGAACCCAGAAATGGGATTTACTTGAAGAAGTACCATGCTTAAATCATTTTTTCATGAGTGTCGTGTATTTTTAGAGTATCATACTCTTTTTTTCCTTTTCGTTGTTTGGTTTCACCCTTCATCTGCTTATCTTGTGTTGTGCTTGGTTTCCAGATGTTGGTGTCTTCGCTACCCTACATTGGCTTCACTGATGGTGCTAGTCGTAGTACTCAAAACTTAGCATCTGTTTCTTGGGAAATCTATGAACCTACAGATGAATTAATCAGTCTACATGGTGTTTTCCTTGGTTGTGCAACTAACAATATCATGGAATACAGTGTCGTTATTGAGTTTTTGACTGACGTTGTTTCACTTGGAATCTATCATCTTATTGTACGACTCAATTCACAGTTAGTAGTACTACAATTGAGTAACATTTATTCCATCCATAGTCCTACTTTGTTAAGGGTATATTTACGAATTCGCCTCTTGAAACATCATTTTGATTACATTGAATATCAACACATTCCTAGATGTCTAAATACATTAACATATGCATTGGCTAATGATGTGTTAGATAGACATTTGAGACATATATAAAATCCAATCACACTTTGTACATCAAACAAGTAAGACAGTAGGAGCCTTATATTAATAATGATAAAAGTTTTCAAAAAGTGTTTTTGTCTGAAGACCAAAATATCAAAAATGTGAAGCACATGGCCTCATATACAACAAAGCATTAAGGATGTTGCTCTCTATAACACACAACTACATGTGCTACTCTACGGAGCAGTCAACCGATGGATGTGGATATGCCCATTGTGTGGCGCTAGTAATGCCTAGGAATATCATCTATTGTGGCATCAGGGACATTCATGGTGAGTCCCTCCAGGTTTTGTTGTATGGTCTCGAAATCGACAACAACTACTCCTGCTATGACACCTCTCTCCCCTTGCCTCTGGATAGGGGATGAACCTAGAGGGCGATAAGCTCCCACATTTGCATTATCGAAGAGCATTCGATTAGTCATCGGATAAACAAAACAAAAAACATTTTATATCATTAAAAATAACAAAAAAATTATATAAACAAAATTTCCTTCTTACCTATGTCCCCCCACTGGGAACCTTCGGGAAGATATAGGTCTGAATCTCCACAGAAATCTAGCCCGACATACGCATAATATTCAACCATGAGCAGTTGAGTCCTCAGCCACTGGAAGAAGACATCATCATACCTGATGATGTGACTGCCTCCATGTCGAGACATGAGATATACCCACCTCTTCATCCTCATATCCGGTGGAGTGGGTAAACCCCACTCCACCTGTAAGCGTAGGACTAGGACCCTTTCCAGGAAGAAGGATACCTAAATAGACCCATATACAAATTGTTTTAACCCACCACTCAGGGCTCTAAACAGTCCAATGAATACTAAACATGGATCTGCAGAGCCATATGGGGAGTTTCACTCCTTTCCATGCGAGTAATATTATAGAGGATAGTCCACAAAGGCAAATCTCAGACATCCCTGATAATGACTTTACTATTATGTTTCTCGGTACCCGACACACAATGATGGCGGATGTAGTATTTCATAGGTTCATCACCACCCCTGCTACCTATAAGTGCCACCCGTGAACCACAATGAGATAGTCTTGTCAGGAAATAGTTATCCTCGATATCTATGGTGAGTGTGTGGGCACCCACATGAAATTCTTGCTCATTTACGTCCCACATGTGAACCAAGTACTCAAGTAGTCTCAACTGGGCCCTCATGCCTTGAATCTTGAATAGTTTTAGTAACCCACACAGCTGGAGGGTCATAATTGTTCCCGGGTCATTCCCGACGAAGTAATCTTCTTCTCTGTGGTCTCATTTGTGCCACTCCAACATCTTGACCAAGGAAGACCTGCCAAGGAACCATAAAATAATATTAGACACATTTAACATTTCATGGGGGTTTTTTCTTGTTGGATTCATATTTTTTTTAATTTTGGGTTGCGGACGTCGCAGGCCTACGCATTCGCATAGTGAAGCATCGTCGCACCCTAGCATCACCGCACCCTATCTATAGGGTCACCTACGACAATCCTAGATAGTCGCAGTTCCCGATATAGAGCACCTACGATGACCTCAACGTGCAGGTAACCTCTAAAAATTGACCCAAAAACACATTTGTAACCAATAAAAATCAATTGTGAATCCATGAAAGACAAGGAGATTACCTCTTTAGCGGAGACGATTCATGAAATGATACGTCGTGCACTCCACAATCAACAGTTGAAAATCGAGGTGAAAAAGGGCTTGGGAGAAATATTTGGGTGAAGTTACAAATGAAATAGTGAAATGTGGTTTTTTACCTATTTTATTGACTTGTATTACTTTTCATTTGTATATTATATTATTTTTATGCTTTATCCAAGCCCTGAAGTCCTAACAACTTTACAAGTGGTTGATTTTTGCAAATCGAAAAAGTATAGAGGTGAGACGTTGGAACAAGGGTCCACTTTTTTGGTTTGTTTGTATATATTTGTCACATGTACAGATCCTTTTAGGGTTTTTCGGAAAAACTCTGAGCAGAATCTTAGTTATTTCTCACACTCATGAAACCATGAGAATATAATCGAGTAGTCTTTTGTCATTTTTTCGAACTCGTAATGGTGACACATGTTATCACTCCAAGAAACTCCTTAGGGTTGTAGACTAAGGATGCTTGGTAACTTTATAAATCATGAAAAATGAAAGTGTAGATCAATGGGATAATAGAGAGTAGCTAATGAGAAGACAACTCACAATGCAATCGAATGAAAAAGTTCTTTTAGGAATCAATGAACAGACAGAGTAATATCAAAAGGTATGGAGAAAAATGATCTAGATAATCAAGTACAGCAGTGTGTAGGATCATACAAGCCAGCAAGAATTCCTTTAGTTCAAGTTTATGAGCTAAATAAGAATATGACGGTTCTTAATAGCTGAGCTAAACTGAAATAAGTACAGAACATGGAATAGATGAATAAATTTGTCATTAACAACAAAAGAAGACTGGTTCTATATTGAAAAATAAGTGTCTGAGTACAATAGCCAAAGAGTATCCAAAATTGAACCCCTAAACTCATAGAAAAACTAGGCATTTATAGCCTTTTACAATCAGTTTTCAGATCCTAAAAGAATGGATCTGATATTCTAAAAATAGAAAGTCAAAACTGATTTACAAAAGATAAGGAGAGATCCTCAAGATGAGGTCAATCTCTATCTTTTGGTCTTCAAACATTGGTTGAAAGTTGATGAAGTGTAGCCTAGCCTTCCAAGGATCTTTGATCTGTTCCTCTGAGAGTGGAATTCTAATTTGATGATGTGTGCCGAAAATCCCTATCATTTTTCCCTTGAAAATGACCAAATCTAGTCAAAAAAATTCCCTTTTGACTTTCATCTCCAAGAATGGCCTTCAGATTTTGATTTGATAATTCATAACCAGCTTATTGAAGAAGATTTCAAACCATTCAAACCCAAAAAATCCTGATCTGGGCAAAAATTTGGCTATTCTGGCCGTGACAGGCTTTCACCAGCCAATTTACCCGTAAATCCGCTCCTTAGCTGGTGAAAGGCGGAGCTTTCACCAGCTAACTAGTTATAATTCTGCCTTCTGCGCTGGTGAAAGCGCAGATTTTTTCAAAATCAAATTTCTCAGTCATGGAGAGTCTTGTTTGCATGCTTAAATAGTCGATCGACATCTACAAATCCTAATCTTTCCAATGGTGCTTTCAAAACTGCATTTGGAGCTTGGGAAGCTAGTCAAATTTTCCCTACAAGATTAGGCATCGTTCTTTCAAAAATGATGGTGCGTTTTTTATCGCTAACATCTGGCTCCAACTGGGATGGATACCTCCCTGTGAGGTCTCCAAGAACCTAACAGACCTTGTGCCTTTAGTATTGGGCCATGGAGTCATTCAACCTTTTCAGTCCCAGCAATGTTTACAACCTGCATTTATGTCTTTTAAAAATGACCAAATATAGTCAAAAAACTTCTTTTTGGATTTCTTCTTCAAGAATAGTGTTTAGACTTGATTTGATAATTCATAATCATCCTATTCCAGAAGATTTCATATCATTCCAACTTGAATATCTCAAATCTAGGCAAAATTTTGAATATTCTGGTTAAAACAGCTTTCTGTGGTTAACAGTATTTGGATTTAAGCACCTTATCCACCGAAAGCACTTCTTTTTGGTGGTTAATGAGCACTGGAGGGATCGCCTAAACCACCGAAAAACATAAGTATTTCAAAAATCAAAATATCAAAATTCTGATTACCTGCATGTTTGTAAATGACTTCAGGGCTTCTTAGATGAAGCTCCTTTCTCTCTGACTAAACTTGTAATCTCCTCCTGATGGGTTTCAGCTTGCAAATCTCCTTCCATAGAAGTGGCAATTCGAGCAAGGGCCTCTAATCCAAGTGGTCTAGCTGTTTGAAATTCGTTCTAAAAGAGGAAAAATCCCCAGTCCACCTGTTTCTTCCTCAGAGTTTCTTTAACAAGAAGGGTAATGAGCCCCTTGTTGTAGCGCCCCTCACAAGTGATATATACAAAAATTGCTTTCAGCAATGTCTGCCACTGAGGTTCCATAAAGGACATTGGAATGTCCTTCTTCCAAATCAAGTCTTTGTGAATGGGCAACAAATAAGATCTGAACTCTATATTTGATGGTACATTGAATTTGAACCAGCACTCTCCAATTCTTTGCAGACCTGTAAACTATGCTATAGATGCTTCATCAATGATGAATTCTTCTCTCCCTATTTTGGCAGACCTTCCATCATATACAGTTGAAAAGGATTCTGCTACATGTTGGTGAAAGCTAGTCAATTTCTCACAGTATGTGAATACTCCTGCTTGTTTGAAAAGTTCTGCTACCTCTGGATGCGCCTCCAAGTACCAAACACCATCAACCTTGGCCCTTAAGACCGGTCCATATTTTTCCATAATTGATTGCTGATGGGTCCCTCAAATCCAGGGATTATGCGTGTAATTGATGAACATATAGATCTAGAGTCAAAGCGTGTGACTCAACCATAGTTATGTTTCCTGCTGGTCAAGAATGATGGCTTCAACACCATTCTCAAGTTTGGAGGTGTCTCAATTGTCTTGACACTTGCATTCTGCTGCAACTCGCAGCCTTCACACAGTCAGTCACTTTCAGACACCTCGTCTAACATACTTGGTATGTAGTAAGTGTGTTCGGAACCATCATTACACATGCTACAGACAGCAAGCATCTCTTCATAACCTGTGTCCCCACAAATATCACATACTTTAACATCATCCACTGCTGAAAGAGGTTCACTAGATTTTTCAAGGAGTGACTGGCATAGAAGTGAATCTTCTAAACAGCTGGCCATTTCGGAGGGGACAACATTTATGTTAGCTTTATCAATATGAAAATTTTCTTCCAATTTGATTTCTGCATCATGAAAAGTGTCTTCCTTAGCAACTGTTCTTACTTTCTCCCCAGGTTCTAGATGAATATCTGGACCCACCTCAACAGGAACATGGTTTATGTCATTTCCAGATTCAGAATACAGACCCGGCACACCTGATATGGCTACAAACCCAGCAGAAAAATTATTTTTCACACATTCATCTCTATGATAATCTGGACCCTTGGAAAGAACTTCTAGCAAAACAGGTGCAACATCTTTAGCCTCTTCCACAATACTAATGAGATTTTTGGTTGAAGAGATTTCTGTAGGTTCTGGTGAACATCTAAAAATTAAATCCTCTTGCTGACAGCTTGAGTGTGCTTCAATCTCCTTGGTAGTTGCAATGCATTGGCTTGCATGTGATGTTACAGAAGAATGTCCTGGTGTTATAGAAAGGGGGAATGAAGAAAATGCTTCTTGCAAAATATTTTCTTCACCAGTGTGTCTGTTTTGAGGCTCCACCTTATGCAGGGAACTGGTGGAAGAACGGTCCAAAGGGCTATACTCAACAGCCATATCCGCATGTTCTACACCAGATAAATACAAACCATATCTTGGAGAAGAATGATTGCAATATCCATCTGAAGTTGTTTCATTAGCATTTGTAGATGTCCTAGCCTCAAAATTATTATTTTGCAAAAGAAATTTACCCTCATTACGAGCAAATTGCAATTTTCCAATTACATCCACAGAATCTTCAATCTTACCGAACACCACCTTTCCAGAATGCACTTTTCCAGGTAATGCACTAGTGGTCACATTCTCAGTATCTACTTTGCTGGGCAAACCACTCATTCCCTCTGCTAATGTAATATTTGTTTCTGCATGTGATTCAGTATGCGTTGCTGCCAGATTGTCTGTATTTTCTAGTTAAGAAACTATAACTTAATAACAAACTTCTAATTCATCAACAGCATGGGTAGTATAGTAAGACTCGAATCAAGGGTTTGATAAAATAATAAGCCTTTAGTTTTGACAAATGGCTAAAACTGTGACTCAACAATAGGAGTGTTTTTCGGTAGAAGACATGAGTCAGAATTTTGACCTATGAGTTAAATTAATGACCAAATCTGTAACTAAGAGTGCTATTGAAAGCTGAAGATATGACTCACAGTTTTGGTATATGACTCAATTCGAGTGACAGGTGTATGATCAAGGATAAATAAATGATAAATAGCAAGACTTAGAGTTCTAGTATGAAAACATGGATGATGAATTTGCCAAATTTTCTACCATTCTTCAGCCACCTTGAACGGATCTGGAGCTTTGAAAATACATTTTGAATGGGGAATTCATGGGCTGTTAGAAATACGAGGACTCGATGCATAACTGGATGAGAGATTTACGGTGCCAATTTGTCCTTCAGATCCACCTCAGTTCTCTCTTCAAAAATGTCACGATTTTTCTCAAGAATGAATTTCCAACGCCCTTTACCATACTTGGTTACTTCTTTTTTCAAAGTTTCTTCTTCAATGACACTCCATTTGGTATGCTTTCTCCTACAAGCTATATCAGCTGCAGCCCGTGGACACTTCAGTGGTGAAAAGCGCCTTGTAGCAGGAGTAGGCAGAGGGATTTCCCTTGAAGCTGATGGAGATTTTTCCTTTTGACTGTCAATTGAATCAACTTCATCCCACTCATACGTCTGGGCAGTCGGATTTCGATCCATTATGCCACATTCCAACCGTTTACTGTGACATTTTCCATTTTGATGTTCAACTCCTTTTGTCTCCAAACATTGGGCCTGGTTATCCTTATCATTGCGAGTCTTCTGTAATAAATTTATGTCAATTTCATTGGTTGAATTTTCTAATTGTTCAATTCCATCTTACAAGAGCAGCCAAAGGAACACTTTCTTTCATAGCCACCTGACCTTCAGCAACTTGCAATGCATCAGGCAATGGATATTCAACCCGTGAATTCAATTCTGAAATGCTCTTTCTAAGACACTCTTGTGTTTCAGTATAGTCAGCAGTTAATTTATTCTCAGATAGATGAATTGTCCTCACTGGAAGCATCCTCTGAACATTTACAGCATCAGCTTTTGATCTTCCACTATCCTGAGCAGCTGTGACTATTTCTCCCTTTCTGATTATGCCATATGGGTTGGATGTTTCATTTTCTCCAGTGCTATGCACTTCCATCTGCCCACTTTGCAGTTTAGACACCACACAATTTTGGAGTGACATGTTCATATCCTCATTAACCATATTGTCTGATTCAATTATTTTTTCTTTCAAATGTTCTGCCATGCACCCCAGCACAACCACTTTTGGAGGAACAACTGACTTTGCTCGTCCCTTTTCAACAATGCTTTTTCTGCTTTCACCAGCTAACTCACCTTATGATTTGCTGGTTAGCTGGTGAAAGCATTGCCTTTCACCAGCTAACTGGTTGTAAAATTGTCATGTGCGCTGATGAAAGCTCTGCCTTAGTCCAAAATGAACTTTCACCTCCAAAACTGTGATTCCATCAAAAACTCAATGTGTCTCTGCTTATTCAAGAATAACTGAAAGCGATCTACATGCTCGTAGGACGAGCTTATTTTTCTGTCTACTCCTACATCTAACTGCTGCAAATAAATGTTTCAGGTATATACAAATTTCCAGAAAAATGATTCAAGCAACAAATTGCTTGACCCATCTTTATGTATACAACAAAGAACAGGGAAGGAGAATAAAAGATACCACAAGAAGACTACAACCGGATCATGTTCACTGCTACAAACCATGATGCCAAACTCTGTAATCACTAAAAACCGTGAGTCCATCCACATAGCAATTGGATCATAAATTTTTTGTATGACGATACCTTGCTGTTTAAAGTGGAAAATCTGCTTTCCTGTATTAATTACATGATGTTCCCGATCTGATCTAGGACTATTTCCATATGCAATCTGTACATTATCATCTTGATGTTGTTCTTTGATAGGCAAAGAAAGAGGTTCTTCAAGATCAGATCCATAGCTATCATATATAGGATGGTTGCTGCTCAAAACAACATTATTTGATATAGAAATCTGATCTCCTTCTTCTGCGTACTTATCAAAGATAGGTGAACAAAAAACCTATGTATCTAGTAAAGAAAGACAAGCAATATTCAAATCCTTCTCATCAATCGCAGGCGGAAAAATGTCATCAGGAACCTCTTCAAAAATTTGAGAACAATCCTTTTTCACAACTGATTCTTCATACAAATCGACGGCAGCATGTGCAACAGAGATAAGATCTGATGCATCTACAGATATATAGTTCTCATTATAACCATTGGTATCATGAAGATCTCCCTTAACAACATAACTTTCATCTCTGCAAACAGAAGAATCGACTACTTCCTGCTAAACATGCTTTTCAAATTTTTTACAGCGTTCTTTAAAGAGACTTTCAGCTGAAAAATCAACTTCTTCTTCCCCTATCCTATAATCCTTTTCATTTTTTTTTAAAGTAGTAGGTACATAAGAAGAACAATCCAGAGAATCTTCAGTCACACAATCATCAATATTCACATCAACTCTATCTTGAGGATCTTCCTCTTGAACAGCAATAACAGAAAGAATTTCATGTTCACAATTAGAAGAATAAACATTTTGAATATGTGCATGAAATTCTTCACAACAACCCTCAAGAAGAATTTCCCGAGCAAAAAACCTTTCACATCGATGATGGAATAATGTATGAAACTCTTTTAAAGAAGATATGCTAGAAGGAGGTAAATATCAATACCATTCGTGAGCATCTCCTTCTAATGAGAAGACAAGCATCTTCATGAGCACATCCTCATGATATACATCCAGTTGAATCATGCATTGATGAAATATGATGAGATGGTCTGAAGGATTATCTTCTTTCTTTTCTACAAATCTTGGGAGGTGACCTCCCCAAATATCTATAGAAGGAACTGGATGTGGGAAACTAGGAACTGTTGAGAAGTCAAGAGGTGCAAACCTCCAAGCCA
>JASDQU010713707.1:30624-47602 GCA_032191745.1 Picea mariana | reverse complement strand
TTGAAGCAATTTCAGGTAACCTCTTGTCTTCCATGTTGTTTAACTTGTTCTTATACATTAGGTATCTATTCATAGCCATTCTCTCAATGGGGGAGAGGCTTGTTTCTAAGAGGATGATGGGAGAGGGCATATTTCCTTTAATTTTGAGATTATAGGTTATAAAATTCTTTTGTATTTTCTCTATCTTTCTCCAGGATTCACGAGAGATATTGTAGCCCCAGACTTCACATCCATAAAGAATAACAGGTGTAACAAGAGTCTCAAAGAGGAGTTTATTCTTATCCCAACTCTAATGATTAGTTGATTTACAATTGTTTTCAAGACCATAATAAGCTTTCCATCCCCCAATAATCATTTTCTCAATGCTATAATTCCAATTGAGCTTGTGGTGAATATCAATTACAAGATATTTGTATGAAGTCACTTCCTCCAAGTTGTTGTTGTTGTCATATACAAAGGTATCATAAGGGATGTTATTGTATTTAATAATCATGACCTTGGTCTTATCAATATTAACAATCATACCCAGATTGGAGCAAAAATCCTTGAGGATTCTTAGTTGGTTTTCAAGATCATGGGGACTCCTTGCCATAAGAACGATATCATCGGCATAAATCAGAAGATTGATGACTATACCAGTGACAGTAGGGTCGACACAACCTGATTTTTCCAAGCATTCTTCTAACTTGTCAATGTATATGCCAAAAAGGGTAGGGGACAAGGGACAACCTTGTTTAACTTTGATATTGTAGTTAATCTCTTTTGACCAGCCCTTAGTGTTTTTAAACTTAGAAATAACATTCTCATACATCCTTATTGTGGAATCCCTCAACTCGAGAGGCACTTTTATCTCTTCCAACCTATTTCAAAGGCTTTTCCTAGGAACCACATCAAAATATTTTCTAAAGTCAACAAAACAACAAAAAAGATTGGTTTTAGTATTATGGAACTCCTCTACAATGATCCTGAAGGTAACAATATGGTCCACAGTTGAATGATATCTCCTAAACCCAACATGTCCTTTATCTCTTTTGCCATGAATTTCTAGCCAAAGGCTAATCTTCTTTTCCAAAATAATTCCATAAAGCTTGGCTAAAATCGAGCTAATCATAATGGTCCTATAATTAGAGGGAATGTTTCTATCCCCATTTTTAAAAATAGGAACAATGAGGCTTTGCGTCCAAGGTTTAGGGAATGTAATGATCCAAAGCCATTATGCAAGGATCATCATGGTTTTGGTGTCTTTTTAAAACTTTTCTAGTTGTGGTGTTTTGTCAAAAACTTTGTTGATCTATTTGTTTAAATGTGTTTACTTTTTTAATGGCCTCTTGATTTCAGCCTTAGGGTTTATTGATGTGTTTATATGTGTGTTGCGGAAAATAACAAGAATATACAATCATGGAACATACCTCAACTATATGCAATATGATAGACAAGCCAAAACATCCCAAATATGATTTTATTCATGAAATAGAGGAACCTGCTACAATGAAGGTGCCGATCTGGAATGCTCAACAAATGGCTCCAAGATAAAAGTATGAGTTGCTACAAAAATCTCCCGACAATACAAAATAAGCTTCCAAAGGCTGGATAAGAGATGAATACCAATAACAAGGTAGATCTGGTCGTATGAAGTGCATAAACCCGAACTGGCTGATGCCACATCTTGCTGGAATGCTGAAGCTCCTCAACAATTTGGCCCTGCTTCAAAATGCGTCCAATCACCCCAAGAAATATGCCAAACAGTAGATCAGGTGATGGCAAGAACAACGCAGGTGCTCGAATCTCCAAGATCCCTCTCAAACCCTATGGATCTGAACCACCTCCAATGTATGGTGTGCCCTCCTAGATGGATGAAACCCTAATAGTTCGATCTCTCTCCTAGAGACCTCCAACAACTCCATCAATCCACTAGAATGATATATCGCGGCACGGAAATGAAAACCCAAGTGTTCAACTAGGCCAAATACATGCTAGGTCTGTAGATCTATCTATCCTCCAAGATGTGGTGCGCCCTCCTCTTAGGAAATCGTCCCACTCTCAATACTGATGAATCCACCACCAAAACACCTTTGGAGTCCACCAAGAATAAAGCTATAACACTTGCAAGGGAAACCCAATACCTGGAATTCCCAAAATCACCTCTCCTTAGCTAGGACAAATCCTCCCTCAATGAATGGTGTGCCCCTCTTGTTGGAAACTCTAGTTGGTGCATCCTCTCTCCCTCTGCCTCTGCAACTAATGTAGAATCCTCCTGCAGCTTAGTAGATATGGAACTAGAATGGTGTGGGAGAGTATCACATCTCTGAGACCAATATTGGGACAATATATGTTGAATCTTTCACCACCGAATCATCCTCGAGGGTTTGTTAAGTCAAAACCCCCAATGCTGGGCTCACTAGCTAAAAGCCAAATATCAAAATATGATCATACATGAATGAATGAGTAGAGGCCCTTGCCTTTCCTTTATACGTTTTGGCTCACCTTGTCCATCCAAAGTGAATTTCATTTTATTAATATTTAATTAATTAATTAAATCACTTTAATTAATTAGTTAACCTTTTTACCTCTGAAAATCTCCTTATATCTCCTTGTGGCTTCCTTGGCCTCTGAAAGTCACTTCTTACCATCCCATCCTGTAGTGTTGCTTCTCCTGATTCCAATGAGCTATTACACTGAGAGGTTCCTCCAAGTAATGTGCCCAAAATGACCTCTTGAGTGAATTAAATTAACTTATAGCTCAAAATAGTCAAAATCATGGAAATCGTCGGAATGCAATGAAACCAAATCCAACCTGTGCGGAATGGCTCATAATGATGGAATATGATGAGAACTGAAAGTTGGACCCCACAATTCTTCTCAATAACCCATTTACTCTCCATAACATCCATCTAGCTACTCTGGTCATCATAAACCTCTGCACTGTGATGATGTCCCAAAGTGGGGATATTACAGTCCTCCCTGCTAGAAAATTGCTTGTCCTCAAGAAATAACCAAATCCCCTTAGATAAAATACCAGGATCCCATGTCCACCTGTGGTATACACAGTAGAAACCATCCAAAGATGAACACTCATACACTCTGCCCCTTAGGTCCCATATCAAGTCATGAATTGCTAGCCCCTGGGAAGAATAACCCTGAAATACACCAACTCCGGGAATCTCCTACATATTACACATGGCCCCATATCAGAATGAATCCATCCTCCAAGTCTCTACCAAGATCCATACGGCCTCCATCAACTACACATGTTGATGCCAGAATGAGGTGTCACAAGACCTCCGTGAGACACTCGCAAGCGATGCGCTCCTCTCAACACTGAAGCTAAATGGAAAGTTAGAATAACTTCGCCCTACAAAGGTCCACTCGCCTCTGTCATTTATTGAAATCCCCAAACCTTCAATCCCTAGGTCCCATGCTAACCTTTGTCGAGGATCACCATGTTGGCCCTGCACTACTCTGACCACGACAGTCTACCCCCTGCATACATACTGGACCCTTCTCTCCTAGATCCTCAAGCTGAAATACCTATGACCATCAGACCTATTATCCAGAAACTGTATATGTAAATACATATTTGTAGAGGAAGAACTTGTCCACCCATCTCTACATCCGATATTGATGACCAAGAGTGAAAAGATGTCTCGCTCCATTGGAAAAATACCTACAGGCCCACTCCAAACAAACCCATGGTGGCATATGTGGCTCTCTAGCGCAACCTAAGTCACCCTATAGTAAGACATCCTATTAGCCAAAAGAATGCCCAGATCCCATGGCAAACTTGGAACTTTATCACTTCCAATATTTTCTAACTACTCCTGTGTGAGACTGATCACTTCCTGAAGCCTTCTGTGTTCACTTGCTATCACCTCACCCATGATGCTTTCCATCACATACCAAATCTCAATGGGATGCCTATGATGATCCATCTTTATCCGGCTTGATGTCGTATGGATACTTATGTTAGGTGGTATCGTTCTATGCACTCTCCATGCCCTCTGCCACTATCTATCTCTCCTCATGTTGTTGTACATGATAAAAGTGTCGAAAAAGGGTAGTAGAGATATCTGTAGCTGAATGTAGGGCTGAAAAATACCACCTGCCTTGGTCCATCCAAAGGAATCTACCAAGAGAACTTCTACCTATACTCCTGATAGCTTCCCTCGTGTAGCCATCACTAAACCCCAATCATCAGGTCCAACCAAATGTAACTCCTCCATCTGCTCGTAAGCCAATATCCATCCCTCATCCCCCATTCTACTGTTGAATTGGTGAAGGTGAGGTCTCATAACTATGTGATGCCGCCAAGAAGTGGCATCTTCATGCTCACCTAAGTGTGTCGCCTTCTTGCAAGGAAGTACACCCCTCTGAATCCCACCATACATCTCGGAATGCCCCTGTGAGTTGACACTCACCACTGTATGCTCTCGCATACTCATGTCATTTCCCATAGACTCCTGCTACATCATAGATCCTGGGCGTACTGCTGGATCAACCTCTACATGGAGATCAACCACTCTCAGAACACAAATGGAATTTTACTCAATCAATCGGTGCTCCTCTGCTATATCATCAACACCTCCTAGCAATGTGACTGAATGATATATCTGAGTGTCTACTAAGATAGATGAAGTGGATTTCTGACAAATCTCCTTAAGAGGCTTGTATGACCTAGACTCTAATTCTTGAAGATCTGTCTGTGTGCTTCTTAAGAATCCTCGAGTTCTCTCCAACTCTTGAGTAAGTCTATCTACCTCAAACCCCTGCTCCCTCAAAGCCTCATGATACATCTCACCAATCCTCAATAGGTAGTCCTTGTCAGTCCATAGCTATTGGTAGTCGGTCCTCATCATCGATACTCTCTCCCTGAGAGTATGAAAGTCCTCCATGGTAAATCCCTCATCTGAACTACCATGTGCCACTGATGTTCTCTAGCAGTAATCTGCTAGTAATTCATGCATGTCATCAATACATCTAGTGGTTGTCATGATCATAGCCTCACTAACTCTCAACTGTCCTGCTACGTGGTGTGACTCTTGATCATAGTCATGCTGAGCTACCACCTCATTCTTGTCACTGCTAATGCCATCACTAAAATACTCAGCAACACTCTCTATAAAAGATAAAGTGTTGAACTACTTGTTGTCTACTATGCCACTGAGTCTACCCATACGTAACTACACATCATCCTCAACTGCTAGCTCCCTCTGAATCATATTGTATCTAGTGTGAGAAGTTGTATCCTCCTGTGCACTCAACCTGCTACTATCATCTACACCTAGATCCCATATAGATGTATCCAGACACATGTTATGGTCATCCTGACGGCTACAGAGTGCATCCTCATCTATGCAGGTCGATCCTAGAAGTGAGTGCTCCATAAACCTGTCAGTATCCACAATCTTCTCAACTAATGGAGTCTCCAAAATCTATGACTCAATCTCCTCATGTTGATTTGTATGTGTAGGGTCAACTGTTTGTATGTTCTGTACCTCCTCCTGGATCTGTGGTTCTACATGTCCATGGTGTGCAACCCTCACACTAGGCTCATCCATCACATCTAACGTGCCACTAATCTCCTCATGTGACGTGGCTATCATGGGTGTTTGAAAGGGTGACAAATGTGTCACAGCCCTCATAAGGAGCTCATCAACTCTAGGTGTTGGCGCGTGTGAATCCTCACTAGTGTCACCAATCTACTGAGGTGCAAGGTCATTAATAACATGTGATATGTTTGCTTCCATGCAGATACTGTCATCTTTCTCCTCCAACTATCTATCAACTACAAAAGGGTCACTATCCTCCTCAAGCATGCAAGAATCACTAGCCTCAGTGGTAGAGTCACTACCACTAGTCTGCTCCAGATAAGCATCAATCAATCCATCCTCACATGCCTCATCATCATTTTCATAGTGCACCTCAATAATATGCTTCTTACCCTTACCCTTACACCTATGATCTGGTTCCCAAGGCACCTTGCAACTGTAGCAAAGCTACGTGCTCCTAATGAATGTGGGGTTTCTAATGGGCATGGGGTTACCCCAACAGACTGCCTTGATTTCCTCCCTCTCCTTGAGCCAAAGTGCAATCTTTCTTTTGATCCAACTAGGATTTTTATAAGATAGGAACCATTGGAATGTTATGATCCCTTTGAAATTATTGATGGTTTCATATTCCCTCTCACACTCCTCAATCTTGTTAACAATATCCATCTCCTCTTATGGAAGACCCCTCTATGACTCTGCATGGATGTGCTAATTCCCACTAGCTAGCAGGAATCTAAGCTCTGATACCACTGTAATGATCCCAAGCCATTATGCAAGGATCAACACAGTTTTGGTGTCTTTTTAAAACTTTTCTGGTTGTGGTATTTCGTCAAACACTTTGTTGATCTATTTGTTTACATGTGTTTACTTACTGAATGGCCTCTTGATTTCGGCCTTAGTCTTTATATGTGTGTTGCAGCGAATAAAAAGAAGATACAATCATGGAACATACCTCAACAATATGCAATATGATAGACAAGACAAAACATCCCAAATATGATTTTATTCATGAAATAGAGGAACCTGCTACAATGAAGGTGTCGATCTGGAATGCTCAACAAATGGCTCCAAGATAGAAGTATGAGCTTCTACAAAAATCTCCCAACAATACAAAATAAGCCTCCAAAGGTTGGATAAGAGATGAAGACCAATACCAAGGTAGATGTGGTCGTATGAAGTGCACAAACCCTAACTGGATGATGCCACGTCCTGATGGAATGTTGAAGCTCCTCAACAATCTGGCCATGCTGCCAAATGTGTCCAATCACCCCAAGAAAGATGCCAAGTAGTAGATCAGGTGATGGAAAGAACAACCCAGGTGCCCAAATATCCAAGATCCTTCTCAAAACCTATGGATATGAACCATCTCCAATGTATTGTGTGCCCTCCTAGATGGCTAAAACCCTAATAGTTCGGCCTCTCTCCTAGAGACCTCCAACAGCTCCACCAATCCACTAGAATGATAGATCAGGGCAAGGCAATGAAAACCCAAGTGTTCAACTAGGCCAAATACCTGCTAGGTCCTTAGATCTATCTATCCTCCAAGATGTGGTGTGCCTTCCTTTTGGGAAATCATCCCACTCTCAATACTGATGAATCCACCACCAAAAAACCTCTGGAGTCCACCAAGAATAATGATATAACACCTGGAAGGGAAACCCAATACCTGGAATTCCCAAAATTGCCTCTGCTCAGCTAAGATGAATCCTCCCTCAATGAATGGTGCACCCCTCTTGCTGGAAACCCTAGCTGGTGCGTCATCTCTCCCTCTGCCTCTGCAACTGATGTAGAATCCTCCTACAACTAAGTAGATATGGAACTAGAATGGTTTGGGAGAGTATTTCATCTCCTAGACCAAGCTTGGGACAAGCTAGGTGGAATATTTCACCATCGAATCATCCTCTAGGGTTTGTTAAGTCAAAACCCTCAAAACCCCCAATGCTAGGCTCACTAGCTAAAAGCCAGATATCAAAATATGATCATACATGAATGAATGAGTAGAGGCCCTTGCCTTTCCTTTATACTTTTTGGCTCACCCTGTCCCTCCAAAGTGACTTTAATTTTATTAATATTTAATTAATTAATTAAATCACTTTAATTAATTAATTAGCCTTTCTACCTCTTAAAAGCTCCTTAGCTCTCCTTGTGGCTTCCCTGGCCACTGAAAGTCACTTCTCACCATCACATCCTATAGTTTTTATTCTCTCAATTCCAATGAGCTATTACACTAAGAGGTTCCTCCAAGTAATGTGCCCAAAATGACCTCTTGAGTGAATTCAATTAACTTATAGCTCAAAATAGTCAAAATCATGGAAAACGTTGGAATGAAATGAAACCAAAGCCAACCTTTGTGGAATGGCTCATAATGATGGAATATGATGAGCAATGTCAGCTGGACCCCACAATGCTTCTCAATAACCCCTGTACTCGCCATAACATCCATCTGGCTACTCTGGTCATCATAAACCTCTGCATTGTGATGATGTCCCAAAGTGGGGACATTACAGGGAAGCCATGCTTGACTGCTAAATTGAAGAGCTTGTGTATGTGAGGGATAAGGATTGGCCCTCTGATTTTAAAAATTTCATCTTGGTAGCCTTCATTGTCCTTATCTTTCCCATTTGCGAGCCACTTAACCCCAAACTCTATGTCGTCTAAAGAAAAAACTTCTTCCTTTGTAGGGACAATAGGAATGGTGTCCATGGAATTAGGCAACTCGTAAAGACTTTTAAAGTAGGAATTCCAGGTCCTTAAGGGAATCCTATTATTTTCTTTAGTATTTCATTTTAGAATTTGGCTCCAGAACTTCTTAGGATCCAACTTGTATACTTGTGAAAGTTGCTCTTGCCTTTTATTGATATAGTATCTTTTTTTCCTTTTAATTAGGGCTTTGTACGTATTGATATAATCGAGTTTTAAGGACTCATTAGAAGCATCCCTAATGGATTTCCTAGCAATTTTATATTATTTATCATACCAAGGGTTTGTCGTTCTATTATTATTTTTATAGGACACCTCAAAAGAGAACTTGTTAATAGAAGTGGAAAGGGTAGTTGTAAAATTATGATAGAGTTCTTCAATGTTGTCCTTATAAGTTAGGAGGTTTAATTTACTATTTAAATCCTATAAGAAAATGTCAACTTTACTTTTGTTAAAGCGCAAATTCCTTTGATTATTAGAATTCTCTTCAATGGTGTTCCTATGCATGGAAAATTTTAGAGTTAGGGTTAAAGGTTTATGATGAGAGTTAGGCTCATTGTCATTTAAAAGGTCAAAAGTTGCCATTTGGTTGGAAATGGGGATATCATATATCACGTAAGCTACAACACTACTACCTAGCCCATGAATACAGGTCATCTGGTTGGAGTTTGGCCACTTCATTACTCCATTGCAAATTATTGGGTATTGAGAGCTACAGAACTTGACCAACTTAGTACCAAACAAATTCTCAATGAGGTCTTGAGAGCTTCTTTTGTAGCTATTAGATAAAACAAGGTCCTCATCTAACCATAAAGGAACATGGCTGGGGTCGATACTTAAAAGAGTATCGTGTTTAGTTGTAGTCCTAGCATTAAAGTCTCCTAGCAAGAGGATATTACCTTCATTTTTCAAATTATAAATATCTTGTTCTAAATTATTATAGGGACAATTTTTATCTCGATTATTTTTTTTATAAAAAGTAGAATTAATAGGTGAAAAATAACAAATTGCTATGTACATATCTTAGCATTGGTGTCTGAAATTTCTATCCAAATGTATTGATTAAGAGAGTCAATCTTATGAAGTTGAATGTGAGGAGAAATGTTCTTTTTAATATAACAAGATATGTCTCCTATCTCTCTACGGTGGGATTTGTTTTTCCATGTCAACTACAAGACAAATCCTTCCATGTTATGGACCTTAGACTCCTCATGCTCCCAAGTTTTAGCTAGACAGATAATATCAATATAACTCGGGATCCAACATATCATAGGACCTTTGCGCCATGGAAAGCCACAACAATTCCAAAAAAGGATCATGAGTGTCCCAAATTCCTATTTATTATTATCCTTATGGTCTATATCCCTAACAATAGCTTTTCAATTTCTAATTATTGTTCATTTTCCTTCTTTCCTGACTTCTTTTACCTTTTGAACTTCCTTCCTTAATTCAACTTGGTCTTCGGGAACGAGGTCTTCATTTATAAATATTTTCAACCCTTTTAAGCTCAAATATTTACTAAGTATGCTATAATTATGGTCATTACAACTTACTTTGACACAGATCAACCTATATTTGTGATCGATTATTTTTCCTAGCCTCTTTGCTTCTATGAGGTTAGTTGTATCAATTTGTGATTTATTTTTTAATTCTTCTTTTACTATTGCTAGCGTATCCTCCTCTTGTTGTTCTTTTATACCAAATATTATGAGGTTGAAGGCTCTTCTGTTAGGCTCATGGTCGATTTCGACTATCTTATTCATTCCCTCTTTGATGGGTTTGATATCCAATTTGTTTTCCATATTACTGAGGGTCAAATTGTTGGTTAGTTTTTCTTCTTGCTCTTTAATCCTATATCTCAAGTTGTGATTTTCGTCAACCCCTCCTTCTTGGGTTGATTGTTTATGTTTTTCCATTTCTTGAATTCCATCCTTCATTGTTTTCAATTCACTCTTGAACTCTAAGAATCTATCCTCTATTTGAGTTTGAATGGTATCTTTAATTATTTTATCAATCATTGCCTCTAGCTCTATTTTGAGTTTTGTGTCTCTTTCTTCACTCCTTTTTTCTAATGTTTCTAACTCTATTTGGATTTTGGCATCTCTTCTCTTCTCTTCTTTTTTCTACTAATTCCATATAATTGTAAAGGATCTCTAGGTTGATTTTGGGGGGCCTCCCCTTGTTAAGATGAGTTTTTGGAATAGGTGGTGGAGTGCTCATATTGAAAAGAAGAGAAAAACGATGTAACAATTATTACTATGGATTGACTTTATCTCTCAAATTAACTTTTACTTATGGAAATTAAAATATAAAATATATTTAAATATCTTTATGTAAAATTAAAATTGAATCAAAGTAAAAATTGACTGGCCTCATTTCAGATGTCCAATTGTTCAACTTTTTGAAGAAGCCAAAAATAATTTCAGAAAACCTCATAGAAGTCTCTAAAAACTACAGAGATTATCCTGGGTAAAAAGTAAAAACAAAAAACAAAAAGAGAGAGAGAGATAATTTCAAAACCAAAGAGAAGTATTATATATATATATATAAGAGAAGTATTATTCCAATTCAAAACCGGAGAGATATAATTTCAAAACTGCAGAGATATAAAAGATTTTAGAGTTTATATTATGAATCGACTATTTTATAACATGTGTTACTTGATGTTTTTAAGTATTTTAATTAACATTGATAAGTTTATATTGGATATCATTAATTGAATTTAGTTTGAATAGTCAAAAAGATAATATGTTATCCTCTCCACCCAAATTCAAATCTTCTCTATCCAAACATTTTAATCCAAAATTAATTTTAAAAATCCATTAGACACTCGATAAATCCACAAGGTATCGAGAAAATATAACCCTATTAAAGTGGGATAGGTTACATGCATTAAAGAAACACAAGAATGTAACTCATGCAAAAAGACACATGTTTTCATTCATGTCATTTATTTATTTTAAAAGATTGGGCATGCTTTCATTATTGTGTAACTAAATATCGTAAATAGCAATGAGATAAATAATGGTTTATTCACCATTGTGGATACAATGATCTTAAATAAGGAAAAGATGTATAGTATTTAGCTTTTATTTGTTTTTAACTAATGAGAGGCGGTGGTTTGAAAAAATAATATAAAATATTTTTGAATAAGTTAAGTTTAATATTGATATAGCAATGTTAGTGAATTAAAATTAAATTTTTATCCAATATTATTGTGTTATTTATAATAAATTAATTTTATTATTTAATTACTTTTTTTCTTTTTTCTACATTGCGGTGAATTGGGTTAATTAAACAAATTATTTGTTTAACACTTCATATTAGGAAATCTAATATTGATATAGCGATGTTACTGAATTAAAATTAAATTTTTATCCAATATTATTATGTTATTTATAATAAATTAATTTTATTATTTCATTACTTTTTTAATTTTTTCTAAAGTGAATTCGAATTCGGTTGACTAAACAAACTATTTGTTTAACACTTCATATTAAGAGCTCATTTATGCACTTAATACTACATATGATAATGGAGTAATGATCATTTGAATTTCATTTCTTGATTTTAATACGTTAAATTTATAATAATGGTCACTTAAATTGAATTAATGACTTTTAAATAACATTACTTAAAGTATTAATTCTGAGAAAATTACAAAGGGGTGAGTGGTGCACAGATTATTTTTATTGTCACTCACTGACATTACAAAATTGCAGAGGCTAAGGCTCAGAGACACATTTTCTTAGAGTGAACAGGTACAATAGCTCATTTGTCTACGCAACCTCAAGCAAGATGCTCTCTTCAAGCTTGATTTTCTGCTATTGTCCTTCCTTATCTCCCCTGTTGATATCTTCTTTGCTACAACCTTCAATTTTAATGGGATTCCTATGGAAGACCAACTATCACAATAATTTGTTTCCACTTCCAATTTTTTTCCAAAAAGACAAAATAAAATAAAAATCACATATTTACAAAATTTACAAAAGAATAAGAAACTAAGTGTTAATTATAAAGTTTTGGGGAGGATCCAATTTGAATCACACCTCCCCATTTGCAGGATTTTGGTTCCCAAAAGATTCATCTCCTTCAATATTCTTCTCCAATCATCAAGAAGACTCCGAGAAAACTCCACAAGAGGGTGCCTCCATTGTAGGATGGAAGATAAGAATTGAGTAGGGGGTACCTTTGTCATAACCTTGTTTTCAATCTCATGGCTATGGATGACATTCACTACTACAATAGGTCGTTGGAAAATCATTTTGCCTTGGGCTACAAGTGCAAATAGCTTCTCTTTCCCCTTTAACTTAACTCTCCAATATTTCTTCTTGGTTGTCTGGTTCTTGGGATGGAGTTTTGGGTGAAGCCTCCAACATTTGGTCTCCCAATGTCCATTCAATATGTAGTACTTGCAATAGCTCCTGGATGGTCTACTTGGCCTTCTAGAGTGCCAACAATTGCTATCCTTATGACCCATCTTCCTACAATAGAAACAAATTATGTCACACCTCTTAGGTTTGTGATGATGTTTGCTATCTTGGTTGCTTGGTCCCCCAAGCGATGGAACGAATATGAATGGAAGAATCATCTCTTTCCTATCCTCATCCAAGATTCTACAAGAATATTTGAGTTTATTGTTGCACATGCCTTCTTTTTCGGTTCCTCTTTCCTTGACGAAAGTGGTTTGAGTTGCACTTGTTCTAGCTTCTTGTCCACTAAATCCTAGGCCTTCATGTTTGGGACTTTGTTGAGCTACAATGGCAATCGAAATCCCTTGTCATTCCTTTCCTAGCCCTTGGCCATCATAGCCCATTTTCCTCGTGACCTTGGATCCAATTCCTCTAGTTTTCTTATCAAAGTAATGAAGGGTATTATAAGGTGAGTTTACCATGTTTCCCTCCATCATGGTACTACCTTCGGTAATGGAAATGGAAGGTGCTTGTTTGGTCTCTTGGACAACTTAAAACTTCTTCAAGTCCTCTATGTTTGCTACAAGGTCATGGTATAGGTGAGCAGTGATCTCGATGAACCTCTCCTCTTACCAATTATCTAGCTGAATGAATTTCTCCCCCAACTGTAGGATTTGCAATATGCTCTTGTCTAATTCTTCCCTCATGATAGTGAAGGAAAGCTGGTGCATGGAAAAATATTTCTCCATATCATTTTCTCTCTATCTCCAATACCGTCTTTCTTCCTGGATATGCCTATTGAATTATCTCAACTCTTTCAAATTCTCTTTGTTCAAATATTTTCCCATGGCAGCTTCTTCAAGGTATTTAGAGAACCTGCTCTGATACCATATGATCCGTAAACGATAGGACTATGACCTGTCCTTCTGACCAACAGGGATACTTCTGCATAATGAAACAATTATAACCTTATCTCTATGGATTACAGGAAATTTGTGACCAATCAAGCCACAAGTCCAGTCAGAAACAAATGAGTCAGAAATATGTGGCAAGTTGGTTCAGAGGTAATGTAATTCGACCACGTCGAATTGATCCAAGTAGAATTTACCCAATTCAGATTACCCAAGTCAATTTTATCCAAGTAAGATTTATCCAAGTTGAGTTTATCCAAGTGGGTTCGACCAAGGGATGTTTTTTGATTGAATGAGGAAGGAAACTCAACCAAAGGGGGAGTCAAGTTGAAGTGAGTCGACTTGTCGGAAGAAAAATAGATAAGAGGCAGATTCGATGCCCAAATGATAAGGGAAAACTTGGGAAGTTCAAATTTAGTGAACATCAAATGAAAGGAAATTTTGTAGGGAGAATTTGATCACTAGTGCAATGTAAAAATGTTCAAAGAGTGATTTCGGCGACCCACGGTGAATAGAAATTTCATCAACTATGGATTTTGGCAAACCAAGGTGAGTCAAAATGTTGGGGAGTTGATTTTGTCATTCAATGAAAAAGGAAAAATGTAAGGGAGAAATTGTTGGCTAATGAGTGGGAAAAGATGTGTATATGGTCTCTGGGAAGATAATAAACACCCTGACAATCCCATACTTTCATATATATATATATATATATATATAATATTTGTGGGAAAAGGAAAACTCCCCAGCAAGTTGATAATGTGCCCCCACGATAATAAACTATGTGTGTGGGTGCTACAGGATGAAAATTTACTTTAAAAAAAGTATGCATAGAGAGATACACTCATAACAAAGATACCCAAGAACATAATGTATTAACTCTTAGATATCATCATCTAAATTGGATTTTTATTATTCTTGGGAGAAATTACAAAAGGGTGAGTGATACACAAACTCTATGTATTGTTACTCATTGACATTACAAAATTGCAGAGGCCAAGGCTCAAAGACACGTTCATTTAGATTGAACAAGAACATTAACTCCTTTGCCCACCCCACTTCAAGAAAGATGCTCTCTTTGAGCTTCAATTTCTACTATTGTCCTTACCTATTTCCCTTGTTGATGTCTTCTTCATTACAACCTTCATGTTTTAATGAGATTTCTTTGGAAGGCCAACCATCACAATGATTCACTTCCACTTCCATTTTTTTCAAAAAAGACAAAATAAAATAAAAATGACATGTTTGCAAAATTTACAAAAGAGTAAGCAACTAAGTGCTTATTACAAAGTTTTGGAGAGGATCCAATTTAGATCAAAGTCACTTGAAATTGAGAGAGAAAATTGTGAATAGAGATATAATTTGATGGAAAATAAAGAGTTGTAGATCCATTGGGATTGGTCGATTGTTGTTTTGTGAAAAGTGTCCCATCAAATGCATGCATGCGGTGCTTGACAAGAACTTTCATGGAGGCCAATTTGTTGGAGAAAGAGCACTTTGGTGTGCATAATATGGAACAAGGAGAATTTTGAAATTATTCCTAAGTGGATTCAACCCTTGGTATGCACTCATACCATGTTGATATTTCACCACTCTACTCAACACCCTGCAGTTAGCTCAAAATAAAATCAATTTATCTACGAAAAGAAGATCCGAGTAATCAACTAAATATGCAACATAAGCATAAACAAGGAAACCAAATCAAGCACACATAAACACCAATATTTTTGGGTAAACCCATGAAAAAAACCCAGGAGGGAAAACTAGTCCAATGATGATTTTATTAAGGTCATATCAGGGCTCCCGTAACAGGGATAGTGTCCCACTAAGAGAATTATACACTACAGACAAACCTGGAAACTTCTACATTGTTGTACAACCTGTATTGGCATCTTTTCCAATGCGTCCACGAATTTCCCTTCTTTGACCCACAGACATCCACAACTTTATCTTCTGTTACCCAAGGATATCCATGATTTTCTAAACTATGATCCACAGATATGTACGAAAAGCACGTACGACCACTTATGTGCAACCCTTTGCTTTCCTCTGGTCTCTATCCTTTGAAACCCACCTACAACTACTTCTTCTCTCTCTCCTCCTTGACCTATATGACCTCTATATGAAAGTCCTTCTCCACCTATCAACATCTTGAATCATTATCCTTTGTGATCCAACCCTCTCATCAATACTTGGATGAACTCTCTTCACCCAAGGAATGAGATCTCCTCACTCTAGTGTAAGCAAAAGTCATTCTTTGCTCCTACACTCCCCACACTAGAAAAAGTCTTTTTATGTGTCGCACATCACCTTATCGTCGCAATGTGATGAACATTTCTTGACGTTGCAATGTGATGAACATAACCCAATTGTCGCAATGTGTCAAACATAGTAACCTCACAATCTACCAAACATAATAACATTGCAATGTAATAAACATAGTAACATTGCAATGTAATAAACATATACAAACATCGCAATGTCGCAATGTGATTGACATTTATATATTAATTTATTAATGATTTATTTTAATTTTTAATAATAAAAAAATTAATAATTATTTAAAAAAAAATAAAACATTAAAATAAATATATTAATACAACATATTTATATGTGAAAAAATATTATATATATAAATTATTCATTATATATAATAAACATAAAAATAAAATTATTAAAGAAAAGAGGAGAAAGTCAATATAGAAAATATCATTAACATTATAAATAATATCACATTTAAATTTAATACAAATTATTATGCATAAAAAAAATTAATGTATCAAAAATATTAAATTAATCCTTTTCAATTTTCAATGTGACAAATTATTTTCCTTATCTAAAATCTTAATGTGTGAATTTTAATGGACTAAGGTAAAATTTAAGTTATCTAATTATTCTTAAAATTTTAAAGATAAATTCTTTTTAACAACTCTTCTTAAAAGATACTTTTATGTGTAAACTCTAACGGATTAAAGTGAAATGCAAGTTATTTAATTATTCCTAAAGATATATGTGTGAACTCAACAGCTTAAAGTGAAATGTAAGTTACTTAATTATTCCTAAAGATTAAAAGATAAAAAAAATTGAACAATTTTTCTTAAAAATTGCAAAATGGAAATTATAGATTTTGTAAGTTCTCCTCAATTGATTAGGTCTAAAAAAAAATTGAACAATTTTTCTTAAAAATTGCAAAATGGAAATTATAGATTTTGTAAGTTCTCCTCAATTGATTAGGTCTAAAAAAAATTGAACAATTTTTCTTAAAAATTGCAAAATGGAAATTATAGATTTTGTAAGTTCTCCTCAATTGATTAGGTCTGAATTTGATTAACTTAATCAATGACATTTATTCAAGATCATAGGAGATAGGGTATGTATATTTTCATAAATTTTGATAATCAAATTATTAAAT
>JASDQU010713707.1:0-27189 GCA_032191745.1 Picea mariana | reverse complement strand
TATATATATTCTTTAGAGGTGAGAAGTTCAAATCTAAAGGGGGTTAAGGTATGTATACTTCTATAAATTTTAACAATCAAATAGCTAAATGAAAAAAGTTTCTTGTCCTACAAGCAAAGAGGTCTTATACACCAATTTGATGTATGAATTGATCGACAATACCTCGATGTTAATCTTAATATTGTGTATAATGAACCTCCAACAAACTTACAAATCACCGTGCAAATTGAACCATTAACCTAACAAAATAAATTGTAAGTGAAATGAAACTTACCAAGGGCGAAATGCATAGGGATAAACGCCCTCTTCCTGCTTCCTTGATATCCTAACCGATTTTTCTTTATGCAATATTAAATTTTCATTAATACAATATCATGTGGGGAAGTATCTAATCCGTTCCCAAAATAATTATTGTATAGTATTACATATTGTTATTTATGTTTAGAACATAAATATTTATATATGGTGAAATGTTAATAAGAAAAATTGCATATAGTGTTTGGATAATAATATTTCCTTAATACAGTATTGATACAGACGGTTCAAGTGGTGAATTATCTAATCAATTGTTTTAAATAATTTAGCTTTAAATAATTGTGTATAATATTTTCAGTCAATTTACAAATATTTGTATAAATATATAATTTATATTTAAATTTTTTTATATGAAAAATGTAAAATTTAATTTATATTTAATTAATTTTTTAATTACAAATTTTAATTTTATTGTTTATAGTTAAAGATGTTAACATATTCTTCTTTTGGTCTTCAAATTAATAAATAAAAATTAATTTTAATAACATCCTTTCATTTAAAGATACATCCCTTAAGCTATTTACTTTCTCACATTTACTTAATCATATAAAAAATTACTACCTAATCATAAAAAAATACATTCACCAAATATCTTTTTGGTTTTTGCTATTCACCAAATATCTTTTTGGTTTTTGCCATGACAGAAGATACAATCACCAAATATCTTTTTCGTTTTTATTTTGCAGAAGATACAGATACTTTAGACGGTTTTTTTATATTTAATTCATCTATCGTCTCCCCACTGGAATCTGCTCTTGTCTCCACCCTACTATTCAATGGATTTCGAATTAGAAGAGTTCTACAAGGGGCTGGTTACAATGGTGCGGAGATGAATAAGCTTGAAGATATATTTCGTGATGAAACCAACACTAAGCCCCAAAAAAAACAGAATAAGTTTATGATTACTCTTTTCATAAGAAATGTAAAGATTCAGCCAAGTTGGTTTTATTTAATTAGCACATACCGCATTGGTTTGCATGCTGGTTTTAAAGTTTTTTTTTCTATATTTTGAGTTAATAAAGAATATACGTTGGTTTTATTTAATTCGCACATACATCATTTGTTTGCATAACCCACACTGGTTTTAAAGATTTTTTTTCATATATTTTGAGTTAATAAAGAAGATATGAAGGTCGTCACCCTTAAATTTTAATATTAATATTTTAATTTTGAATAAAAGCTAAATTAAAATTAAATGCAAAAAATATATGTGGTAATTGCAGGTTGGTTTTAAAGTTTTTTTAATATGTTTTTTATGGAGTTAATAAAGGATATATGAAGGTCATCACTCTTTGGAAAATGATTTCTAACTTTAATTTTTTAATTTTAAATAAAAAATGAATAAAAATTAATTGTAAAACTGTATGGTGTATGTGGTGAGTGTATTAGAGTTTGTATTAAGACAAATGTTATAATTAGAGTTATAATATATTTTGATGAGTTAATAAATAAGATATGAAGTTAGTCACTCTTTAAGGAAAATGATTTCTCACATTAATTTTTTAAGTTTGAATAAAAATGAATTAAAATTAATTGCAAAAGTGTATGTGGTGTGTGCATTAGAGTTTGTACTAAGAAAAATCCTAAGGTTAGGGTTATTTTTATTACAATTATGTAAGTTAGGAGTAATATTAGAGAATTTTTTTTATGTTTTATCTAATATTACCCCATGTCCCCATTAATATGTTTTTTCTAATATTCATCGAGCCCTCACTCTCACTCTCATATTGAGATTATTAAGATTGTGGTTATTAATAATACACTATTATAGTAAAAAGTGATTCATATTATATTATTAATACTAAGGGTTAATATGATATCAATCAATCTTAATATTAATGGTTATTAATACTATTATTAATGGTTATTAACAATGATCTTAATTTATTATTAATATACAAGGGATAGTAGTTATTATTAATATACATAAATTAACTATATTAGCATTTTAAGAGTATGAGTATGTATGTATATTATGCATACATACATTTTATACAATAATTATTAATTAATATTAATAATTAACCATATCAAGAATAATGTATTAATAATATATTTTTAGGGTTATTAGAGTTAGTGTTAGAATCAAATTAATTATAAGGTTATTTTTATTATAGTTATAGTTAGGGTTAGTTGTATTAGTGTTTATTTTATATAATTTTATTATAGTTATAGTTAAGGTTAGTTGTATTAGGGTTTATTTTATATAATTTAATCTTAAAGATCCCAAATTATATATATATGTGGAATAATAGAAATAAACTATATTTTTTGTTTTTATATTTTATTATTATATTTTTAGTTTTATATTTTTAGATTAAATATGTATTTTTAGTTTAACACTTATATAGAATTTAATTTTTTCATTATATGGGTTATATATATATATATATGAAAGTTTTCTATGGGTGGGAGGTTTGAAAAATAAAATCAATGAAAAACATATAAAAATTATATATATGTATAATGGTCATAGTTTGTATCATGGTGCAATGCATATATTTTATGGTCCATGTGTGGTGTACTTAGATGTTTATATAACAATAATACATCATCATAAAATTTCAAGTATAATTCATCATCTACAAAGTTCAAGTTTATTTGCTATTAATGTCTTTAGAGCAAGTAAAAATCGTCATCTATAAAGTTAAAGATGATTTGATATCAATGTTCTTAGAAAAAGTATGATTCTAATTTTCATACTATGCAATAGATCACATCAGTTCAAAGTTCATATCTTTGTGAGAAAGGAAACACCAAAACTTCGCCAAAAATCTTCACAAAAACTTTAGTTTCGTAATGTGTTGAAAATAAACCAACCTTGTCATGTGACAGACATAAACCCGCGATGCAATCTCACGAACAAAATAATACATTACAACAAGAGAAGCATAGTAATGTTGCAATTTTGTGAACAACATAGCATCACAATCTGACAAACATAGTAACGTTGCAATGTGACAAACATATCCCTATCATCACATGGTGACGAACATATCCTCGTCATCGCAATGTGACAAGCATATAAATATTGTTGCAATGTGAGGATTGTACAAGAGACACATTCTAACAAAAATACTAACACCACAATGTGTTGAACATAGCCCTATTGTCACAATGTGATTAACATAGCCTCGTCATCGCAATGTTATTAAGATAACCTCATTTCCACAATGTGACAAACATTGCCATATTGTCGCAATGTGACAAACATATCCATCTCATCATAGTGTGACAAACATAGCCTCGTCGTTGCAATGTGATGACCATAGCCATATTGTGGCAATGTGATGAACATAGAAGCATCACTTTCTTACAAACATAGTAATGTCACAATGTGATGAACATAGCCCTATTGTCAATGTGACAAACATAGCACCTATGTCCTAATGTGACAAACATATCTTCGTCATCTCAATGTGATGAACATATCCTCATCACCACAAAGTGACAAAAATATTCTAACATTTTAATCTAAGAACAATTTCCAAATGCCCCAATGTGACAAGCATATCCCATTGTCGCAATGTGATGTATGCAACCCAATATCATAATGTGACAAACATATACCAACATTGCAATGAGATGACCATTTCATGTTGTTGCAATGTCATGAACATAACCCACTGTCACAATGTGACAAACCTATTCCAATTCCATAATGTGACAAACAAATACCCTACATTGCAATGTGATGACCATAAACTTATGATGTCATGTGATGAACAAAACCTAATGTTGCAATCTGACAAATGAAACGTGATCAACATTGCAATGCGATAGTGCCATAGTAAACAATGGTTAAATATAATCAATATGGTCCTACATTATCAACTTCACATGGACTATGAAGGTCACCCATGGGCATGGTGACCCACAATCAACCCTGGTCAACCATAGTCAACCGTGTTCATGGTCAACTATAGTCAACCATGGTGAAGCTCAACCATAACCAAACATACTAAACTTTGGTCCATGTTAAGCTCAACCATGATTAACCATAGTTAATCATGGGCAAGGTCAACTATATTAAACCATACTCTTGATCATGGTCAATAATGGTCAACCATAGTTAAGATAATGGTCAACCTTAGTCATAGATAAGGTCAAACATGGTGAATGTCATCCATAGTTATGGTCAACCATGGTTATCTATGGATGATAATTGTCCAACATGGTAAACCATTATTAACCATGGTGAGCCAGAGTCAACCATTGTTATGGTTAACCAAGGTCAACCATAGTGAAACTCATTCATAGTGAAGGTCAACGAGAGTGAAGATCTACAAAAGTTAACCATGGTCATGGCCAACCACAATTAATCATGAACATGGTAATCCAAGGTCAACCACAATTAACCATGGTCATGGTCAACCATAATTATCCATGTCAACCATCGTCAACCTTTTCTTCCCAAAATCAACCAAGATCTACCAAAGTTATCCATGGTCATGTTCATTACTATGGTCAACCATAAGAAACCATGGTCATGGTCAACAATAGTCAACCATGGTCATTTTCAATTATAAATTTGACAAATGAAACCTGATCAACATTACAATGCGATAGTGCCATAGTAAATAATAGTTAAACATAATCAACATGGTCCTACATAATCAACTCCACATGGACTACGAAGGTCAACCATGAGCATGGTCATCCATAGTCAACCATGGTCAACCATAATCAACCATGTTCGGTCAACTATAGTCAACCGTGATGAAGGTCAACCATGACCAACCATACTAAACCTTGGTCCATGTCAAGCTCATTTGTATTAATTAATCATTTGTATTAATTGATTAATACATTACATTTGAATGTATTAATACTTTAGTAATGTATTTATTAATGCATTTAATGTATTAGTTCTCTATTTATTAATGTATTTAATGTATTATTATTGTATTACTTTATTAGTGTATTAATACTTTAACTAATGCATTATTAATGTATTAATAGTTTAGTGATGTATTAATTAATTAATACATTAAAATTTTAATTAGTACATTAATATCATACATTTATACCATATCAATGTATTACTAAGGTCAATTATATCAATGCATTACTATATTAATGTATTACATTTATACTATATCAATGTATTACTAAGGTTAACCATGGGCATAGTCACCTAGAGTCAACCCTCGTCAACCATAGTCAACCATGTTCATGGTCAACTATAGTCAACCATGGTAAAGGTCAACCATGACTAACCATACTAAACCTTGGTCCACATCAAGCTCAACCATGGTTAAGCATAGTCAACCATGGAAAACCATTGATAACCATGGGTAAGGTCAACTATATTAAACCATACTTTTGATCTTGGTCAACAATAGTCAACCATAGTTAAGGTAATGGTTAAACTTGGTCATAGTTAACGTCAAACATAGTGAATGTCATCCATAGTCATGGTCAACCATGGTCACAACTAGCCATGGTCATCGATGATGCAGGAGCATCACTCCATCTCAAGCACACGCTACCTAATCAATATGTGTGGTGTGCATTCAATGAAGGAGAGGTGTCTCCCTCTCATTTTGTTTTTCCTTGAGAATCCAAGGTGTGATCCAGGCGTTAATGGAAGACAAGCTGGAAGAGACAAATCATACTTTTCCACAAGATGGAGATAAGGTCACCATTAATAGGCTGCCGATAAAATAGATCTGAATCCGATTTGGAGAATAATTTCCATCATTATAATTTGACCTTTAGATAAGCATTGGGGATGGTGATTTGACACCAATAGTTATATTGTGAGGGAAGCTCGTAGAGCCCCTCTGGTATAAATCTTTGTATGGTAAGCAAAGGATAGGTTGGACTGAAATAGGTTAGGCAGTTAGGTAGTGAACTGTTAGACAAGATGGGTTGTAAGGAGACATAAAGAGAGTCGAGACTCAATTGTAGTTCGGAATCCACCATTGTAAATTAGCATTCCACCATTAATAAAAAAAAATGACTATTTTTCCTATTTTACATTTATGTTAAATGGATGTTGTGTTATGAATGTCATTTGCATGCTTGTCAATTGTAGATGGATGTTAGAAATTGTCTGCAGGGATAGAGATACAATTTTCTATTTGCGAGTGTGCTAAGTTAAGTCTGGTTCTCTAGGCTAAGTGCAAGGAGTGTGCGACAGAGAGGGGAGACTCTGTAAGACGATGCAAGGAGTGCATGTCTAAACTCAGTGGATTCAAAAGAGAATTTTTCAGGAGGGCACACCAGATTAATTTATAGACTCAAGGAGAAATTTCAAGGTGGTTAAGTCCCTTGAAAATAAAGACTGTGTAGAAAGAGGGACAGTTCAGAGTTACTGAACACTCTGGAATACTCTGCCAGGAGGGCATCGAGCTTGGATGAGCATTCATAGGAACAACACGGTGGGAGGTGTTGAAGAATCCCAGAATTGTTGAATATTCTGGTGAAGGAAGGCTTTGCAAGGAGTGCAACGACAAAGGAAAGGAAATTCCTTAAGCCTTTTCATAAGGCTGAGGGAGAAGTCGTCGAAGAACTGAGCCAAGCGCAGGGAGTGTGTTTGGGGTGCCGAGAGATCACCTTATAAGATCAGGAGGAAGGGAGAGAAACTTCCAGGAGGGAACAAGAAACTCGCAGAGGAACTTGAAACCTTGAAGGTTTTCAAGCCGAGCAAATTCGTAGGAGGGTTGCATAGATTTTTATGAGTAGTGCAGAAAGCCACGAGAATACCATAAGTCTTGAAGGGATAATTTGCACTAAGTGTGCAAATAATTCGAGGACTTGCCCAAGTCCCAAAGATGTAGAATTCACCCATAGTCAAGGAGGAGACAGGTTGCAGAAGATCGAGAGGTTCGGGAGCAAGAAATTTGGGAGGTTTTCCAGAAGCAACGAGAGGAGTGTCGCAAAGTCGCAAAGAGTGTTTTAGATCCAGGCAATTGGCTATGGAAGGATGCGTGGAAGAGGATCAACGCATCGCTAATTTGTGACCAGAAGAAACAAAGTCGAGAGGAGACAGGACTCTCGAAATCTAAACTCGCGGTTTGATCACAGTCGTTGATCGCGAGAAGAACGAGGACCATAAATCAGGTCCCAAAACATTCATCGATTCAAAAATCGAGAAAATGAAGAAAGAAATTGGTCCACGATCGTGAAGGGATTTGGTCCGTGGTCACAACCTATGGTCATATCAAGGGAGGAAATTAGCATTGAGAGCTAAGGTCATTTACGCAAGAATTAAAATCGCTAAAGAGAGGATCTGTAGGTGCCACATAGTAGGTGTCGAGGAGGAAAAAAAAGGGCCCGTGTCAAGTCAAATCAGTCCCATCGGGAGCCTGACAAGTCATTCGACTCGACGACTTTATCGATCCTAGACCGAGAGGTCATGTTAGCTGAAAGGAGGGAAGGTGGTTGTCACCAAGAGTGGTATCAGAGCTTGATTTCTCTCAGGCGGTGAGAAGGGGATACATAGATAGTCTCAGAGCTTGATTTCTCTCAGGGGGAGGGAAAGAGATAAAGGAGTTGGTGCTGAATTGACTTCTGTAAGCCAGAGAAACAGGGTGCAATGCTCTATTGGAATTGTTGCGAGGTGTGCAGAAGACGGTAAGCAACCAGGTAGGATGTAGGCAGAGTAAGATGGTCGTCGAAGGTAATGAATGTGAATGAGGAGAATTCCACTTACAAAAAAGTAGAGCGAAGATGGACAAGGAGCTCAATGAAAAATTAGAGCGTAGATGGAGAATCTTGCATTCAATATGAAGCAGGAGTCAAAGGTACATTGGAGGTACAAATGGCCTTTGAAGAGGACAACGAGATGGCTTGTTCAGAAGTTGTTGGCCAAGAGGCAGCAATAGATGTTAAAGAGGTGGCTAAGGCATGCTAAAAACATCGATCATGAGGGAAAGAGATTTGGTAGGAGTCGCATATACTGCTAGGTGGGAAAGGGAGAAGAGGTGATCTCAACTGAGAATTCATTGGAAGATGAGGAGGCATAAGAAAAACTTCACTCGGATGGAGATTCACGCAGGAATGTGATCCGTTTGAATGAAGATGATGACAAGTTATTTCATCACAGTGAAGGAGGAGGATCAGAGGGACGTTTGGATCATTGGATGAGTTGACATATTCCTACCAAGCGGCCGAGGAGAGGCTAGCACAGATGTTGTAGAGGTGACAGAAAGACAACAAGAAGAAACTGTCATGGAGGAAACAAAACAGATACTAATGTATGTCCCAACACAAGGAGAATGCCCAATTGAGTTATTCACTCAGTGGGAATTGGAGTTGAAGGAACGGGATCCAAGCGCAAGGAGTGAATCTGGGGTGTTAAGAGCTCACCTTATAAGCTCAATAGGAAGGGCTAGAAACTACCAGGAGGGCACGAGAAACTCACAGAGGAACTTGAAACCTTGAAGGTTTTCGAGTCGAGCAAAGTTGCAGGAGGGTTGCACATATTTCTACGAGGAGTGCAGAAAGTCGCGAGAACATCCTAAGTCTCGAAAGGAGAATTTGCGCTAAGTGTGCAAAGAATTTGAGGACTTGTTGAAGTCCCGAAGACAGAGAAGTCACCCATCGTCAAGGAGGAGACAAGTGGCAGAAGATCAAGAGGTCTGGGAGAAAGAACTTAAGGAGGTTTTCCAGAAGCAACCAGAGGATCTTCGTGAAGCCGCAAAGAGATATTTTGATCTAGGTCGTTGGATCTAGAAGGACGCATGGCAGAGGATAAACTCATCGTTGATTCACGATCGGAAGAAGCAGAGTTGAGAGGAGATAGGACTCGTAAAGTCTGAACTCGCGGTTTGATAACAGTCATTGATCGTGAGAAGAACGAGGACCGTAGATTGGGTCCCAAAACATTTACCAATCAAAAATCGGGAAAACGGAGAAAGCAGCTCGCGAAAGTCCGAAAGTGCATGGTCACGAAGGGAGTTGGTCCATAGTCACAGCCCGTGGTCACATCAAGGGAGCAACTTAGCAACGAGAGCTAAGGCCATTGGCGCAACAATTAAAAGAGCTAAAGAGAGGGTCCACGGGTGCCACATAGCGGGTGTTGAGGAAGAAAAAAAAAGGACCTGTGGTAAGTCAAATCAGTCCCATCAAGAGCCTGAAAAGTCATTTGACTCGGTGAATTAATCGATCCTAGACCGGGAGGTTGTGCCATAACAAAGGAGGGAAGGGGGTTGTCACCACACTCGTATAATACCTTTTTTCTTACCATTTTCCACTGATCACTTCCTTTTGATACTTTCCTTATCAAAATTTTCCTTACTTATCATTAAGGTATGAATATTTCCCCATATGCCATTTTTACGTTATTCTTGCATATTTCCTAAAGGAACTTATTACTTTCATATATTAATATAGCTACACAAGAGTAGTATAGTAACTACAAGTCCTCGCAGTGGTTGTAATACCTCTCTCTTGTAAATTCGAGTGCACTTTATATTGTTGCAATTCTAGGAACAATCCAATTGTTTCAACTCCAAGTGCATTGTTTGCAATACAAATCGAGGTAACCATTACACAGTCCAACTTTTGCAACTCCAAGCACACTCTTTGTTTTTATGACTTCAAACAATAACCACAACTCTAGGAATACTCTCCATTGGCGTGACTTTGAGTCTACCATTGTTGCGATTCTGAGTACAAATTACACCATCACAATAGTCAACACTACAACTGGTAGTTGGGAAACGATATTCACATAGGAAGTCAACATGAGGCAAGTAGTTAACTAAAAGAAGAATTAGTTTTCCTACCAAGTCAACACACACCCGATCTTCACTAAAGTTAGGAAAAATCAATGTAACTAGATGAACAATTGGATTCTCATGGTTGTCCATTCATTCCTTCTATAATTTTAGACATTAGTTATAATGTATAAAAGCCTCATCTTCCCCAGAGTTGGGGGAGAGGAATTTACTCTGGTAATCACATTCTTTTGTTAGTGTAATCTCCATACTTTTTTAATATAATTATTGTTCTTACTTCCATTCATGCGTTGATGTGTTGGTGATCATGTGATTCTGATTTTGTAGATGAGTTCCTTTTCTAAGCAGGTAGGTCCCCCTCCTTAGTCAGGTACTTCATGTATATTAATGTAGGATTTAACCTTTCAGTTTTTCTTATTTAATTCTATAGTTATTTTATTTCTTAGTCTACTATAATTCTAAAATCTGGAAGAACAACCATCGCAATTCATGTGTGATTGATATTTGATATTTTACTCTTAAGAATTGGTAAACTTAAACTGTAATTTGACATGATTCAATTTTTGTGAGTTATAGTCATAGAAATGTTGTAGCTCTTTATTGTTGCCATTCGCAAGTGTGACTTTCCTTTCCTGCAAGTGCGATATATACTTCTATGAAACTTAGGAAATAATATAGTTTCGTGACTTAGTTAAGTATCTTGAACACTTGTTTTGTGACATTCAAAGTAATACAACCCCTTAGCAAAAAAACACTACAACTTACATATACATTGTGCGATAGTTCGTAAGTAAGATATGACCTCAAATTGATAACTAAACGTACACTTTTCGATTAATCGATAATTAAATATAAAGTAACTGAAAAGTCCATCATTTTTGGTGCCATTGCTAGGGAAATGTCAAAAGAAGGTAGTTGTTATTTATGTGTGTGTTTTTCTTCATTACAGTAGATTAAATGTTATGATTTCTTTTTAACAATTTGTAGAATGTTTTTCTAATCTTTTTTATGCCCAAATATAGAGATCACTGAGGTAGATTTATGCGCTCTTTCAAAAACTCGCGAGAAGATAACAATGCAGGTCAATCACAAGAGGGAAAGGAGCTCAACTAGATAAATTACTTATCTCCTACAACAAGTTTTCTTACCAAGAAGAATCCCAAAGCATATCCTTGGGAATTAGAGACTATACAAGAATCTTTGGACATGCATACTCTTCTTTCATAAGAATAGATCACTGAAAAATATCACTCTAGAGCGTTCCTTTTTCTTGAGGCACCTTTAGAAACAAAACACAAGACTGAGAACAAATGGCACAAAATATTTTCAAGGAAGAACCCACAACTTTCAGAGTTCCAATCAAGGAAACATTTGATAATACTGATATGAAGAACATCCATCATTCAACCTTGCCAAGATATTGATACCTTCTTCTTCTAGTTTGATGTGCTTTGCAGAACCCATGACTACATGATAGATGTAAATAAACTAAATATTTTTCCCTCCACACTCAAGAGTGATGCACTACGATGGTTTATGGGTCTTGGAAAGGATAGCATCCACTCATGATATTAGATGACGAAGAAATTTATAGACAAGTACCAAGACTACTACAAAGATAAATAAAGAAGAGAGGAAGTCTTCAAAATGGTGCAACATGAAGATGAGAGCCTTGAAGATTACATTGAATGATTCACCTATAATGTGCAAAGGGAAAAGCAAGGAGATTTGTCTCCTAAGAAACGACGTGTCTTTTTTCTAAGAGGAATCTAAGATCATTATATAGAACCCCTTAACCTAATGGGTGGTGGAGATGTTTCTAAGTTAGATTATGACATTATCTTGGGAATTGTTTGTAAGTATTCCAAAGTTACATTAAAAAAAGGTAAAGGACCAAGAGAAATACTAGAAAGAACGGGAAAAACTGTTGGAACTGGAGTCACGAGACCAAAAATTGGGAACATTCTAGAAGACTTCAATCTACCGACATACTTATTTCTCTGAGCTCCGAAGTGGATACACTACAGATGAAGAAGAAGAGGGAAGAGACAAAACAAGCGTTGGCTATCTTTTATCTCATATGTAGAAAAAAGAACCCAAGGAACCCAAGGAGAGAGTTTTCATTGGATCAAATCGATGTTTATGGAAAATTTAGTGAGGATCATGTTACTCATAACTATCCATCCTTACCAGAATTAAAAGTTATTTACCCTAGAGATGAAGAACCAGAAAATTTATGATATGTCTCTCAGAAGCGACCCTCGGAGCCCAAACCTCAAGGTATGATCCAATATCAATATCAATCTTTCAATTCATATTGGACTAATTGTTCAATGCAATATGCTTCTCAACTGTGGGGTATGCCAACACAACAATGGGTAGGTCCTCCTCCTCCAAACCAATTATGGAAATAGGGATGGAGAAACCCTATTATAAGAGGACCTCAACAACCTATGACATATCCACCCATGCAAATCCTTCCTCCTCCCCAAATGAAAGTATCCACATCTTCCCCTCCTCGACCACAACTACCTACACAACCCATACCTAACCCGAATAATGGAAATCCAGGTCAACCAATGCAAGTTGTTGGAATTGCAACCTAACCTACATACTCCATCTCTTCATTGGACTGTAACGTTATTCACCTTCGATCCAGGAAGACTCTAACCAAGGACCAACCTCGCATTAGCATTGAATATTTGAATGAGGAGGTCCCAAATGAAGAATAAAAACAATAAGAATCTCATAAACCCTCAAAAGATCATATTTCCCACCTGAAAATTTAAGACCCACCCTATCGTGAAAGGCTAAATGGAAAAAAATGTTTAACACATCATGAGTTTGATTTCTTACGAGAAATAAAAAGTGTATGTGTCCAAATACTGTTATTCCAAGCAATTAAGGATGTACCTATTTATTCAAAAGAGGTACGAGAACTTTGTTTAAGGAAACTCGATAGGAAATGAAAGAACCCCAAATTGTTCATGCCATGGGAAAACTATTAGACCTAATGACGGGGGAAGTTCTTGCAGCTAAATACTCTGACCTTGGCAATCCAATAGTGAATGTGCACATAAATAACACACTTATTAGTAACACATTAATCAACCATGGGGTCCTCATCAACCACCATACGAGCCTTATGTCTTAGAAGACTTAGGGGAACCCCTAATATACTTTAACTAATTGATAGATCAACCACTAAACCAGAGAGCATCTTAGAAGATGTAGTGATCTCCATGGATTCATGGGAATATCCTGTTAACTTCATGGTCCTACAACCCAAAACTTCTTTGGGTGGGTATCCTATTATCCTGGGACAACCTTGGTTGGCCACTGTCAATGCCTACATCAGTTTTCGGTGAGGCAACATGGCCATTTTCCACTGGACATCCACCAAAACAATTAACCCTCTACCCTCCAGCTAAACCCAACATAGACTTAGAAACACCAATTTGAGTTGATGGAGAAGAGAGTGATGAAGAAGGGAAATCCCATAAATCCTCTCCATAGGGGAAATGTATAATATTAATTTTTTAATTTTTTAAATTATGAAAGTCAATATATCATTGAAATTACAAAGTCTTCGAGTCTCTCTTAACATGATCATTTTGTTTTTATATAAGATAGTAGATCTCTTCTAATGCAACATATATCAAATTTTAGAAATTGTTAGGTTATTCTTAAAACCTAAGAGGTTACAAGGTATTATAGTGGCAAGCTAGATTCTATCATTACATAGTCCAATCAATTTTGTGCATGTATTATATAAAAAAACATGTGTTAAAATACAAAAACTTATTATGTAAATTATAAAATTAAAGTATACCCTCAAATGGGGTGTCTTCTTGTAATCCTGCAAACGTAGATGACATGACACTCGGCCCTAAAACCTCAGGATCCCCACCTACTCTGCATGTCGTTCCACACATCCACTTGCATGTTAGTCGACCCTCTATGGAGCAACTGGCGTTTGTACCCTCGAGCACTCGCAGGACCAAAGGTATTGATAGTGAGGAATGCTGGGAAGATGGGATCGCTGGTGAGTTCAACGAGGATGAAGAAGATGATGCAAAGCTTGTACTCCAATAGGGAAATGGTAATTGAATTGATAATGGCAACGTTTGATCAGTCGTCGTCCACGAGGATAATTCTTTTCATAGGCCTCTAGATTCGCCCACAATCCTACACGATTTTAACAATTATGGAAAGAAGGGAGAATGAGAGCAGGGTACGCCTGATATATGATGGCATGCTAGCCTCAGAAACATTAAATTGTTATTTACCAATTCTGAACGCTGCTCGGCTTGGGTAGGTTTGGCACTGTTGTGATTTCTTTGGTCGCTCGTCTGGTTTTTTGGTAGCTTTCACTCATTCAATCATGGCGCTCCGAGGTTGTAATCCTTGCACCTCTGCTATTGGGTCATCTCGGGTGGAAAAGGAAGCAATACATGCTACTAATTATTATGAAAGTTTTGTGTTGGACGAGGACAAGGTCTCAATCCCAGCCTTGAAGGATGAGGTTTGTTTGGGTCGTGAATTTAAGGATGATACAGAGGTGGAATAGTAGGTTGGAGGGTTGATTCCTGATCTTGGCTATAGCCACGCAGACATGGTGATGTCTTCGATCCTCCTGTTGGGGTCTGGCCCGTGGAAAACCTTCTATTGTAGTTGAATGCAGAGTAGGCATAGATCCCTCTTTGTCCCAGGTTCCGGCCAAATCTTCTATTGTAGTTGAATGTAGAGTAGGCATAGATCCCTCCTTGTCCTAGGTTCCTCATGTTCAGTAGTAGTAGACTTTTTAGTCTCTTTTTTCATCTTTCTATATCTAGGTTTTTATGTTTCTAGGATAGACAACGGTAATGGAATAGGTTCCTCATGTTCAGTAGCAGACTTTTTAGTCTCTTTTTTCATCTTTCTATTTCTAGTTTTTTATGTTTCTAGAATAGACAACGGTAATAGAAGACTCTATGACACTCACTATCATCTAATTTGTAGACATATAATTCTCTATCAAGCTTGGTTTCCCCTCTAAGGCGGGCATATTTTTTGGTTTTTTAACCAATCATGGTGTCTTTGGTTAGTGAACCAACTCAAACTCTACTGTAAATACATATTAATATAGATCACCTCAATACCACCTCAATATGTTACAATAACACCTCAATCAAAACTAAATAGATCTAAGTCGATAACTAGATTGATCCTTTTTCCTTAACCCAACAAGGCAAGCTTAATAGACCCTCAATCTAAATTCTTTAAAATTATATGTGACTCAATTTGTTACAATAACACCTCAATCAAAACTAAATAGATCTAAGTCCATAACTAGATTGATCCTTTTTCGTTAACCCAACAAGGCAAGCTTAATAGACCCTCAATCTAAATTCTTTATAATTATATGTCATTAATGAACATTTAAAAACATATTTGATTTATAAACTTTAATTTTATCATAAACCTTAATTAAGATTTGTAAATAAAATATACTATCACGTTCATTGTTACTGTGCTAACAGAAGCAATAAATAAATTTACCATAGAATCATTTGAATCATTTAATACAATTGACTCGTGAATAACTGAATCAAGACCTCTATCGACCTCCATGCAATCATTAACTGAGGAAAAACTCTATTGTGATCAATATTAATAACTTGTACTTCAATAAAGCCATTTGAAAATTGTCATACACAAAAACTGAGATGGTTAAAGTGATGGGTGGGTGATCGGATCAATAGCGTAATAACAAGATTTCGATATGCATGCGAACAGGAATATACATCTGACCAATACTTACCATATATCGGAATAGAAGATTATCTTTTAGATTGTTAAATGTGGGAGATGTCTTGAAACCCTGGATATTGTGCTAAAAAACCTGGATATTGTGCAAAAAAAACATACGTACTTCATAGCTTACCATATATCGAAATGGAAGATTATCTTTTAGAGTGTTAAATGTGGGAAATGTCTTAAAACCCTGGATATTGTGCAAAAAAAAAAAACATAAGTATTTCATAGCTTCCAAGACTTGCTCTTACACCATATGTTTACCCTGCCAAACACAACCATCTAACCTCAATTGATTAAAACCCTAAATAGTACTGTTGATGTCTTAAAACCCTGAGCGCCTATCCCCAATATGATAAGTGCAATGGTAATGAGGTAGAGGTAGTGTGTGTTAATCATTTAAATGTGGTTTTTAGAGATATTAATTTTTGTTAGCCTTGCTATGTAAAAAAATAAATAGGTTAATTGATGTATTCATAAATACAAGGAAGTTATGAAAAGTAAATTTGATTCATTGATTTACCAAGAAAAAGAATATGCCAACAGCTTCAATTACTAGCCATCATATTATAATTATGAATTAAAAGATCATTAATTATACCCATTTTCAATAGGTGTACGCTTTTTTTTCCATGTAATCTATCTAACTAATAATAAATACTGTATGAAACTTTTAATAACACCGCAATTTAACAATAATGTTTAATCGAGGAGAAATCGTACCCCTTTCTGGAAGATTTTTAAGCTGTAAGTTCCAAAAGGGTCAAGCTCCTTCGTCTCTTTGTATCTCACTTGATGGAGCTGATGTCAATACATTTTCTCACTTGACGGAGTTGATGCCAATAAATTTATACTACTAGGGTTTTCTCTAAATTGCATGCTAGCCTTGCCATTTGGACGTACTCCTGGGTTATATCTAATATATCTCACGGATACCATGACCACAACAGTATCTCAGGTCTGTCTCGGTGATTTAACAGTATGACGATGCATATCAACCTCAACCTCCATGTTTTCTTGTTGAGGAAGACGAGAGACGTATCATTAAAAAAATTTGAAATTATGCAAGACTCTGGAATGCTCAACTCTCAAGGCTGCGCGTCCTTCCGTTCATTTTAGACTGAAAAGTTCGTGGTTGCCCTAAAATATGCTCTGATCATCTTAGTAATATTAATAATGACGATCATGGAATATGCAAGATAATGTTAGATGAGCGAATCGAAACAATAAGATCCGACAATGTGCGCATTAATGCTTTATCGCTTATAAATGCTCTCTTGCTTCAGGAATTAGAAAAAATAATAAAGAGTCGTGCAAGGAAGACGCAGTCGGTGTTAATGTGCCAGATAATGAAAACGATCGAGAGGGAAAAGGACGAATAAAGAATGCGAAGCTTCGGAATATGTTAATTAAATTTTATATAAACAATTAATTTGCAGTATGGCTTGCGAAATAATTCTCAAGAATACCAGCTACGATGACTTTGGCATATCCACGAACTCCAATTCTAAGAGTTTCATTGTAGTCTTTTTGTCTGCGTTAATTAAATAATACGCTACTCCCTGCACCAATCCAGACCTAACCGATTGAGCGAAGTTTACCCCTCGCGACTGTGGCTGAGGAGAGCTTATACCTTCGCGACTTTGGCCGCGTGATTGAAAATCTATAATTCCCTTTCCAGACCTAACCGATTGAAAATCTATAATTTTTTAATTTCCATTTGAATTAAAAAAAGAGTTGCTTACACTTTTTATTATCTTTGTTTTTATGTTTAAGTGGTTATTTATATAATAATAATAATCATAATTTATTTTTAAGGTTATGGGCAAGTCACACATTAAATTGGTGTATGAGATTTCTTTAACTTAACTATTTAACTGATAAAATGAGATATACATAAGAGGAAGCACACATTCTTAACCATTACCCTCCTCTGGATTTGAACCTGTGACCTCTTAAGAGGAAACACATGTTCTTAACAATTGTTGGCAAGGCCGGAAAGGGATGACCATCCTAGCCTCTAAATGGCTAGAAAACAACATTTAAAGCCTTAAAACGATCCCAAAAGTTCAGGACCCAAAAATCACAACAAAAACCGCCAATATGGAGAACCGTGATGAGTCAATGGAATAAGTTGGTGGCCACTAATATCCACCTGGATCAATCCTCCCCCCTCAGGAAGCGATGGTCACCATTGTGTCAAGTTCCCTCAGGATATGGGGAAAGATTTGTTGAATATAAACCTTGGTTAACTACTTGCCTTGTTGAAGCAGTTGTCATGGCTTGAAAACATGATAGAGTTGTATGGTTTGGTGTGTTGGTTGTTGAGCGTGATTATCTTCCCAATTCAAAGGTCTATTTCAGTTGTGCTTGGACCCCATTCCGTAATGGGCGGGGTGTGGGGGGTCTTTCTCCCACACAACTATCACCAAGGGGGTCTAGGGAGGGCAGAGACAATTTTTGTATCCCCCCCTCTGGCGAGGGATTCAAGGGAAGCTCCCCTGAAGTGAAATTGAGAAAAATTACCTTATAAAATATTGTAATTTCATAGTAAATCTGGACCGTTCATTATAAGGTCGAATATCCGACAATAGAAGTTATTTTTAGGTTTTTTACCCGATAAGGAAACCCTCTCTTATGAGGGAATTGTGTTTTGGCTGGGTATTATTGTAAATATTTTATTCTGAGAGAGGAGATTGTGAGAGAAAGAAGAGGAAGTTACAGTGGTTTAATTGTAGGTTGTATCCATTCATTTTGTTGGATAATAAAAGGGAATGACTTGAAAATTTCTCTGGTGGATGTAGTCCACACTGGGTGAACCATGTATATCTATGTCTCTATCGTATCGTCTATTTTTGTGTTTTATTTCTGCATTTTATTTTATTTTATTGCTCAACGATCATATTTTTCTAACAACTGGTATTAGATTGAAAGGTAACTCCCAAGAAAAGGGTTCTTGGTTCGAGTGGGAGCAATGGAGGAAGATGAAAATTTTATGGTCGAGAAATTTAACGGCCAAAGATACTAGTTATGGAAGATGCAAATGGAATATTATTTAAATCAGAACGATATGTTCCTACCATTGGGAGGAATATCAAAGAAGTTGACGACCATGAAGGATGAATAATGGGAGGTTCTTGACAGACAAGAACTAGGAATGATACGGTTGAGCCTAGCAGCATCAGTGGTCTTCAATATTTCAAAAGAAAATATAACGAAGGAGTTGATGGATGCATTGGCTAAACTGTATGAAAAACTCTCGACATCCAATAAGATATTTCTAATGAAGCGATTATTTAATATGAAGATGCCAGAAGGTGGGTCTATTGCAGATCATTTAAATGAATTTAATATGGTTACTAATCAGCTAAGTTCTGTAAAATTGGAATTTGATGATGAGGTTAGGGCTCTTTTAATCCCGTGATTATTGCCAAAAAGTTGGAATGGCTTGGTCATGGTTGTAAGTAACTCTATCTCAGTTTCAAACACTCTAAAATTTGATGATGTTATTGGTGTTATCCTTAGTGAGGAAATGTTATGGAAAAGCATAGCTGAGACATTAGCTAATGTATTAAACAAGGAGAATAGGGGAAGATAAAAAGATAGAGGAAAGGGCTTAGGGAACTGCAGGAATTATTGGAAGGGAAGATCCAAATCCAGACTGGTAAATATAGATTGTTGGAATTGTGGGAAGAAAGGACATATGAAGAAAGACTACAGAGCTCCAAAGAAGCAAAGAGATGGACAACAAGAGAAAAATCAAGAAGCAAATGTAACAGGTGATGTGTTACAAGATTCTTTGATTCTTTCTGTAGATAATATTTTTGAGTCTTGGGTAGTAGATTCATGGGCTTCATTTCATTCAACACCCCATAGGAAACATTTTCTAGGTTATATTAAAGGTGATTTTGGACAGGTTCATTTCGATGATGATGCACCATGCAAAATTGTTAGAATGGGTAAGGTACAAATAAAGAAAAATAATGGAAACCATTGGTTATTGAAAGGGGTAAGACATGTACCAGATGTAAGGAAAAATAAAATTTCAATAAGGCAGTTGGCAAGTGAAGGATGTATATCTATATTTATAGATAAGGCATGGAAGGTCACCAAAGTATCATTGGTCATAGCAAAAGGAGAGAAGGTAGGTACATTGTATTTATGTACTAGTAATATTGACTCTTCTATCTCTTTAGCTTCTATAGGAGTGGATACAGTACTATGGCATCATAGGCTTGGACACATGAGTGAGAGGGGGGTGCATATAATTCACAATAGAAATTTTTTTCCATATCTTAAACAAATTGATTTGGATTTCTGTGAGCATTGTGTTTATGGAAAACATAAGAGAGTTAGATCTCTCAAAGTCGAAAAAGAAAATAAGAATGAAAAGTTATATCTTGTGCATACAAATGTATGGGGACCAAGTCAGGTATCATCTATTAGTGGCTCTCATTATTATGTTACTTTTATTGATGATGAAACTAGAAAAAAATTGGTTTATTGCATTGGACAAAAATATGATGGTTTTGATACTTTTAAAAAATAGAAAGCTTTGGTTGAGAATGAGACAGGAAAAAGGTTGAAGTGTCTCATATCAGACAATGGAGGTGAATATTTCAACAAGGAGTTTTATTATTATTGTTCATACCATGGTATTCATAGAGATAAAACGGTTCCAAGAACACCACAAGAAAATGGTGTGTCAGAAAGGATGAACATGACAATCATAGAGTGTGCAAGGAGTATGAGATTGCATGTTGGGTTGCCCTTACAGTTCTAGGAAGATGTTGTAGATATTGTTGTTTACTTAATAAACAGAGGACCTTCAAGCTCTTTGGATGGTGGAATTCTAGAGGAGGAATGGACATGTAAAAAGGTAAATTATTCTTTTTTGAATACTTTCAGTTTTGAAGCATTTGTCCATAATGATAAAGAAATTTGAACAATGATTGAGGAAAAATCCAAGAAGTGTACCTTTATTGGATACGGTGTTATTGATTTTGATTGTTTCTTATGGGATTATGAAAATCTAAAAATCATTTGGAGTAGAGATGTCATATTCAATGAGAAGGTCATGTACAAAGATCAGTTGCAGGGAAAGAAACAAGAAAAAGAAAAAACAAAATATACAATGCTTGATGATATCACTCAAAAAGAAACTCCAAAGGTACCAGAAAATCAAAATGTACAACAACAGAAGCATAAGTTACTTCAAACTCCTACAAGTGTTGTTATAGTATCTACTAGGTTAAGTAGGCCCCCTGAACGATGTTAGAAAAATAGGATCACAGAGAAATAAAATAAAACAAGTGTGGAAATAAAACACAGAAGATACACACTACAATAGAGACACATGTATACATGGTTCACCCAATGTGGCCTACATCCACCAGATAAATTTCCAGATCTTTCCTTTTTATTAACCAACAAAATTAAGGGATACAACCTACATAACACCTATTGTAACTTCCCCTTCTTTCTCTCACAGTCTCCTCTCTCAGAATGAAATATTCACAATGATACACAATCGCAATACAATTCCCTCATAATATAGGGTTTCCTTCTAGGAAAACAAAACCCTAATATAACTTCTATCGTCAGATCTGCGACCTTATAATGAATGGTCCAGATTTATTATGAAATTACAATATACATTTACAAGGGAAGTTTTGCTTCCGGGGCTTCTCCCTCGAACCCCTTACGAGGGCCCACTTGCCTCGGACCCCCCATCCGGGGGGATGAGACCCCCAAACCCTACAGGGGGGAAAGCCCCCTCTGCAACCCCTTGCGTGGAGGGGTGTACAGTCTTCATGGGGTATAAACATGGCTGAAAACAAATACCTATGAATCAGGAAGATAATCAGGCTCCAGAACTAACAAATGATACTCTCCTTCATTGTATTATTTATTGTTGATTGATTCTGGTGAACTAGAATGTTATGAAGAGGCAATGCAGATAGACACTAAAAATGGGTGGGAGCAAGGCATGAAAGAGGAAATGTATTCCTTGGTAAATAACCAAACTTGGAACTTGGTTCAGTTGCATGTAGGAAAAAGAGCATTGCAGAATAAATGAGTTTACAAGTTGAAGGAAGAAGATGGAGGGAAAAAACGGTACAAGGATAGACTTGTAGTAAAGGGGTTTGAAAAAAAGAAAGTTGTATATTTTGATGAAATTTTTTCTCCTATTGTTAAGATGACTTCAATTAGGACTATTTTAATTCTTGTCGCAGTAGAATATTTGCAAGAAGAGATTTATATGCAACAGCCACAGGGATATGAGGTCAAAGGGAAGGAAAATTTGGTATGTAGGTTAAATAAGATATTGTATGGCCTAAAGAAAGCTCCAAGGAAGTGGTATTTGAAGTTTGACAGATTTATGAAAGAACAAGGTTATATTAGATGCCATTCTGATCACTGTGTTTATTTTAAAAGGCTAGAAAATGGAAAATACATTATCTTGCGATTGTATGTAGATGACATGCTTGTTGCAGGGTATGATATGTGGGATATAAATGTGCTCAAGAAGAAATTAGCTAATTCATTTGTGATGAAGGATTTGGGTGATGCAAAGAAAATCCTTGGTATGAGAATAACAAGAGACATGAAAAATCACAAATTGACATTATCTCAGGGTGAGTACATAGAGAAGGCCTTGGAGAGGTTTAGAATGCAAAATGCAAAACCAGTTAGTACACCTTTGGCCGGCCATTTTAAATTAACCAAAGAAATGTGTCCCAAGAAATAGGAGGAGATAGAATATATGTCCAGGGTCCCTTATTCATCAGTAGTTGGCAGCTTGATGTATGCGATGGTTTACACAAGACCAGATAATGCACATGCAATGGGAGTTGTGAGTAGGTATATGAACAATCTAAGTAAAGAATATTGGGAGGAAGTAAAGTGGATTCTCAGGTATTTTAGAGGTACTTCTACTCATGCATTATGTTTTGTAGGTTCATACATTGTTCTACAGGGATATGTTAATTCATATATGGAAGGTGATAAAAAAAATAGGAGGAGAACCACAGGGTATATTTTTACTATAGGTGGAACAACGGTAAGTTGTATTTCAAAACTACAAAAGGTTGTTACACTGTCAACAATAGAAGCATAGTATGTTGTTTCTACATAGGCTAGTAAAGAAATGATTTGGTTACAAAGGTTTATGGAGGAATTGAGAAAGAAGCAGGAGAGTAACAGGTTGTATTGTGACAGTGAGAGTGCCATTCATCTTGTAAATAACTCAACATTCCATTCGAAGACTAAGCATATACATCTCAGGTAACACTTCATACGATCCATCTTGGAAGATGGACATTTAAAGTTGGAAAAGATACATACTAGCCAAAATCCTGCAAACATGTTAACAATGGGAGTAACCAGGGAGAAATCGAGTTCCTACTCAGTTTTAGTTGGTATTCAAGCATGAAGGTGAAGATGATAAATTTCAAGATCCCGGGTGGAGTGTAATCTAGCAGGTACAACAACAGTGGATTTTTTGTGATCAGTCTCCAAGTGGGATATTGTTGGTTGTGGACCCTAATTATCTTCCTGATTCAGAGGTCTGTTTCAGCCATGCTTGGACCCTATTCCTTAACGGGGTGTGGTGGGGATTTCCCCCCCACAAATCTCACCAGGGGGGTCCAAAAGGGGCAGTAGAAATTTTTGGAGCCCCCCCGGCAAGGGATTCAGGGGCAGAAGCAAAATATTGAGAAAAATTTCCTTATAAAATATTTTAATTTCATAGTCAATCTGAATCGTTCATTATAAAGTCGTAGATATGAAGGTAGAAGTTATTTTTAGGGTTTTTTTTCCCTAAAAGGAAACCCTCTTTTATGAGGGAATTGTATTATGGTTGCGTATTATCACGAATTTTGTATTATGAGAGAGGAGATTGTGAGAGAAAGAAGAGGAAGTTACAGTGGTTGAGCTATAGGTTGTATCCCTTCATTTTTTTGGATAATAAAAAGGAAGGACATGGAAATTTATTTGGTGGATGTATCCCACACTGGGTGAACCACATATATTTGTGTCTCTATTGTATTGTATATCTTATATGTTTTATTTTATTGCTCTGCCATCCTATTTTTCTAACAAGAAGGTGTTGGAGAGGTTTAGAATGCATAATGAAAAACTAGTTAGAACACCTTTGGCCATCCATTTCAAATTACCTAAGGAAATGTGTCGCAATACATAAGAGGAGATAGAATACATGTCCAAGGTCTCTTATTCATCATCATTTGGGAAATTGATGTATGTGATGGTTTGCACACACTAGCATATTTGGGTCATTTTGTGACAGTTGTTTCGACGCTCTTGCGACGTTATGTCGTTGACATTGCGACGAATCTGGAGTATTTGAAACGTCGTTTTATGTCACGTGGAAATTGCGACGAACTTGAACAAACGTCGCAAGAACGACAACATAGGCAATTGCGACAAAAAAAGAAATATCGTCGCCAATACAACAATATAGGAAAACTATGTGAAACCAACATTTCGTCTCAATTGTGACGCCCATTGTGAAAACAACTTTCATGGTTTATATAGAAAAACTATCACAATAATTTAATCAGTCGTCGCATTGGCGACGACAACTTTTTGACAAATTTTCATTGTTTACATTGCAAAATCATTGCATCAATTGAAGTTGTCGTCGCGTGTTCGACGACAACTTTTCGTTTTTTATATAACAAAATCGTTGGATCAATTGAAGTTGTCGTCGCACATGCGACGACAACTTTTCGTTTTTATATAGAAAAATTGTCTCAACAATTGAAGTTGTCGTCGCATGTGCGAAAAGAACTTTTTATTTTTATATAGAAAAATTGTCGCAACAATTGAACTTGTCATCGCACGTGTGATGACAACTTTTTGTTTTTATGTAGCACAATTGTTGCAACAATTGAAGTTGTCATCGCACAGATGACGACAACTTTTCATTTTTATATAGCACAATTGTCGCAACAATTGAAGTTTTCATCGCACAGGCGACGACATCTTTTCTTTGTTTATACAACAAAACTGTCGCAGCAATTAAGGTTTGCATCACAATTGCAACGAACAATATTTATTTAAAATATAAATAAATAATTATTTTAGGCTGCAATTTTGATATCAATATTAATACTACCTTTTTAATATTAATATTACCATAATAATTTTTTAATTGATATGTGCTCCTTTACTAATAATTTAACATATAGTTAATGAAGTCGAAGCACTAGGACTGCTCTGAGCTGCTAAAACTATAATCTGATTCCCTCTCTGTCAAATCCATGAAGAATCTGTTGACCATCTTGTTGTAGGAAAATCTCCCTACGGACAGGTAGATTGCCTCAAAGTGCTAGACCCTAACTCTAAGACAGAAAGTGTTTAACGTGAACACTGACTTCCTTTCAAATCTATGCAAACTAACACATGAGAAGGAAGGAGAATAACAGTACCTCTTTATCTATGTTTGTCCCTGCATGCTCCAAATCAAGCTCCAAACTCTCGCTCCTCCCTGAGTCCTATAGACAAACAAATTACGACCGCTTCCTACTCTATTGATATTAGCTTGAAAACAGATCTATCTATCAACGATAAGTTCATGTAAGATCAGACACAAACTAGAAATAAACAGGGCAAGCATGTCATATTAATGAGAATAATGGCAATAGTACTTACAATCGTAGATGCGAATGCAACAGCTTCGTCAAGTCCCCTTCCTCTAACCCTTGCTCGAAAGATCCACAACCTTGATGATAGTAGCTTCACTGATCACTCTCCTTTGACTGACTGTGTGTTTCCTATGAGATCATAGGTTTCATGCTGGCAATTCTTCTCCTTTTTCACCACCATAGAGCCTGTTTATATAGGTTAAGAGGAGCTTAACCTCTTGAGTTATCTTTAGAACAAGTTGAGGAATTCCCTCCTTGGATCAGGGATCTCTTGATGGAGCCAAGAATTCGAATGCAACTGCCTTCAAAAATTGAAAGATCCTCCCCTTATTCTCCTCAATGGGCCAACTACTGCCTTAGATTAAATAGGGCTCCCTCAAAAGGGGCATCAAAGCGCTATAGTGCTCCCTAGGCAGCTTGAGGGGGGCGCGAGCGCTCCAAGGATGGATAGTGCTCCTTCATAGTGGCAGATAGGCGTTATAACACTCCCTGAGACCTTATAGGGGAGAGCCAGCGCTCCTAAGGCTGATGTAGGGGAGCACTCACCTTCAAAACCTTTTCTTAAGAGCTCTTCTCAGGTGATAAAAGTTCCTTGACTTCAGTTAATCATTTTCCCCCCTCCAAATCAAGTGTATGAGATGTCTTAAGTGCCTCCTTAGTGTCGTTATTATGGCAATATGCTTGAACAACATTTGTGACACTTGTGAACAACTTGCGACACTTGCGAAAATTGTAAGGAACATGTGACACTTGCGACAGTTGAGAGGATCATACAACACTTACGACACTTATCAAAGTGAGCAATATTGAGGTGTAACACATCTTCTCCTCAATTTCCCCTTTGCAAAAGAAGTCTGGCGGCATGCCCTGCTAGGAGGGATCCCTTCTGACCAACTCCCTCTTGACATACCCACTTTGCTAAGAACCTAGGCCACCATCTGTCCTTTCCCTCTTAATACAAACCCTCAAATCAAGTGATGTTGGATGTCCCTCCCTAAATTCATCCTTTGGAAAATTTGGCTCGAAAGAAACTCCAGAATCTTCATAAATCTGACCGCTTTGCCCGACATCATTTCTACCAAAGCCAAAACCCTATTGGGAGACTGCCTCTCCTACCTTTGGCCTTGAACCAACTCCCATTCTCTCAACTCCCTTGATAAATATTGGATCCATAGCCTCACTCCATACCTCAAAGCCCCCCCTCCTCTCACTAAGGATCACGAAATCTGGTGAACTACGAAAAGTAGACTACTCTTGGGGGCTTGGAGTCGAATCCAATAATATAGCAGAAGCTCTAAGCCTTTGGCAAGGACTTATCCAAGCTTGGAAGCTAGAAATCAAAGAAATAAGGGTGACAGGCGACTCCCGGATTTTAATCCAAGCTATGGTCACCAACACCTTGCCTACTCAAATGAATCTGCACCACATTCACAAGAAAATCATGTGGCTCTCCTGCTCCTTCTAAAAAATTGAATTCTTTCATGTGCTCTGTCATCTCAATGCTGAAGTTGACCAAGCTGCCAAAGCCGCCACCCACTTGAGCAGGGGTTAGCTCTCCCTAAATGGAACTTTGGTTTTCATCCCTCTCCCTTAGCAACACTAGGTGAGTGCTCAGCTGGGCCTCCCGGGGCAAGTAGCCTTCATTCCCTCCCAACATCATACTCGTGGCAGCCCTCCTCCACCCCCCTTGTTTGTCCCTTCTCCCATGTGAGGGTACTTAT
>JASDQU010713705.1:36844-49857 GCA_032191745.1 Picea mariana | reverse complement strand
TGTTAGACGTAAAGCAAGATGAGTCATGCTTTTGACCTAGTTGTTAGACGTAAAGTATGACGCTGTGATTCCTCGCTTCTGACCTAGTTGTTAGACGTAAAGCGAGATGATGATATTACTTGCTTTTGACCTAGTTGTTAGACGTAAAGCAAGATGTGACTAACACTGAGCTACCAGCTTAACCGCTGTGACATTGAGCTAGTGTAGTACTGTGATGTGACAGCCTAGTGATGTGATGAGGTATCATTTTTACTGATACATATTTGATGTAGATGATGATAGCATTCTTTCGAGAATGATGATGCTGCTAATGAAGAAAACTTCCGATGACTCGTAAATGTGCTAGACAATAGTTCAAGATGATATTGACGATACTGTCCTCTAGATGCCACTGATGATGCAGACCTCTCTCACCTGATGCTAATGAAGAATACCCTTCTTGTTAAGGGGGAGTGTTGAAATAATGTAACTGGGAAGAGCATTCTTATTATTTTTTATTGGATTAAATCCCCATTGAGGATTAATCATGTCATTATTATTACTATTGTTATTGGATTAATCCCCATTGAGGATTAATCATGTCGGTAATTGTATAAGGAACAAATCTTCTTTTGCGGATTGGTCATCAGACAATTACAAAGGACAGAATAAGAAGTCGGCCCCAACAGTTATAATGGAAGACCCAGAATTAATTAAAGGTGGGTTTACCCACCCAGAGTGAGAGGTCGGCCCTGCCAGTTGTGACCTTTCACACGTGCCAGTCTGATATAAATAAGAGGCTAGCGCCTCACTTCAAAAACAACAACTCACTTGCTCATTCTCTTATGAGGCAAGCTGCAATTACCTGTTGGAGAGAGGAGAAGAAGAGTGGCACATCTCTTGGGGAGGACTTTCTGTATTGGTTTGAGTTATCTCTTAAACATTGTATAAGCTATTTATGATAAGGAAGTTTTTGTTGGGTTTTCTTCCCCTAGAGGGTTTCCCAGGATAAATGTTGTGTCTCTTGTGAATGTGTATTTCTCAGTGATCTTGTTCTTATTATGTGAAATGCAAAGAACTATAATAATGGCATAAACATTAACAGTTCCAAGACCAGAGGGAAAGTCTGTAGTGACTTCCAAATGGATTTATAAAATCAAGCATGTAGCTGATGGAAGCATCGAAAAATAAAAAGCAAGATTTGTGGCCAGAGGGTTTTCACAAGTAGAGGGAGTTGACTATGATGAGACTTTTGCACCAGTAGCTCGATACACCTCCATCTGATCTATTATTGCACTAGCTACTTCCATGGGTTGGAAGTTACATCAGATGGATGTAAAGACAACCTTTCTCAATGGTGAAATTGAGGAAGAAGTTTATATTGAGCAGCCAGAAGGATCCGTTGTACACAACGAAAGATCTCATGTATGCAGGTTGAAGAAAGCCCTATCTGGTCTAAAACAAGGACCACGTGCTTGGTACGAGAAAATGGATGGATTTCTAATGAGTTTGGGCTTCAACAAAAGTGTTGTTGATCCAAACTTATATTATTACATTGATGGCAATGAGTGTTTGATTTTGGTCCTATATGTGGACGACCTTTTCATCACTGGTTCAGAGAGACTCATTGTTGAATGCAAACGAACATTGACTGCGAAATTTGAAATGAAGGATTTGGGCTTGATGCACTACTTCTTGGGACTAGAAGTATGGACGAGGACAGATAAGATCTTCTTGAGTCAAGGAAAATATACTATGGAGATACTGAAAAGTTCGGCATGACAGAATGCAAATCCATGCCCACTCCAATGGTAATGGATTTGAAGAAGATGAGTGATATTGATTCAGAAGATGTAGATCCACACTTATATCGACAATTGATTGGATCACTGATGTATCTGGTTAACACCAGACCGGATATTTGCTATGCAGTAAATGTGCTTAGCCAGTTTATGAGCCAACCGAGACAGACACACTGGATAGCTGCAAAACATGTATTGAGATTCTTACGAGGCACAATTGGTTATGGCCTAAGATATGCCTCCAGTGTGGACTTGAGCCTACAAGGATATGTCGATGCAGATTGGGCAGGAAGCGCAATAGACAGAAAAAAGTACCTCCGGTTGTTGCTTCACTTTAGGGTCTGCCATGGTTTCCTGGTGTAGCAGAAAACAGAGCTCTGTAGCATTGAGCACCGCAGAGGCAAAGTACATTGCATTGAATGTAGTAGTCCGCGAAGCAGTGTGGCTTCGTAAACTTCTGACTGACTTGTTCGATCATGAGATAGATCCTACTACCATTCATTGTGATAACCGGAGTTGTGTAAAGCTCTCCAAGAACTCTGTGTTTCATGACAGATTGAAACACATCGAGATAAAGTATCACTATATCAGAGACATGGTGTAGAGGAAGACAATACACGTACAATATCTTCCTACTCATGAACAGATCGCAGATATCTTCACCAAACCACTTGCCAGGACAAAGTTCGAATATTTCCATGAGAGACTTGGCCTGGTCGAGAATGCCTCCCTAGCTGAGAGGGAGTGTTGATGATTGCAGCTACGTGAGACATTCTCCAGGACACAAACCTGAGAGAGGGCCCCTGAGAAGGGTGTGTGGTTCCTATCTGAGACAGAGTTGAAACGTAGAGATGGCCTCCTTCTTATAGAGAGTTGAGAAGAACTCTAGATGATTCTCCTGTGTAACGTAGTGAGAAAGGAGATTTGCAGTGTTGGACGTGCATGTGGTTGAGCACAAGGTGAACGTGTGAAATCCCAAAGTGTTGGGTGCATCGTCATGAGACATAAATGAAGATGATGTATTAGCCTTCTCTGAGAAGAGAGTTGATGAGAAACTTCAGATGACTCTCCTGTGTAATGCAGTGGGAAAGAAGATCTGTTGAGTGGACGCCCCTCTGGACAAGCACAGGTGAACGTGATCCTAGTGGCTGAGCACTAGTGAAGAAGTGGTTCTTTTGTGTAATGCAATGAACCAGAGATATGGACATTCCTATGGATGTGCCCCTAGTGTCTGAGCACTAGTGGGTGTATGAGATCTCTTGCTATATTGTTCAAGAGTCAGACCTGCATGTAACCCTAATTGTAATGTAAAGGGTACAGGTCGGCCCCACCTTAATGTAATTGATAATTAATGTAAAAGAAAATTAATTTGGTTAATATTAATTATATTATGAGATAGAGAGGTTGGCCTTGTTGTGCCAATAGACACTTCTGTTGACGGGTCAAGTCTAATATAAGTAAAGGTAAATTCCCCATTGAGGAATCATATCTTTTGTGTGAGTTTGGAAATTTCAGCAAGTACATCTTCTTGGGAAAAGTGCGCACCTCTCTTGGTCGCTAGTCTTCTAGGGTTTGTAAACACCCTCTTGTGTGCTAGGTTTTCTTGGTGGTGAAGGTCTTTCTCTTGAAGAATATAGCAAAGGATTTAATTGGTTTTCTTCCCTTGTTGAGAAGGGTTTCCCAGGATACTTCTTGTGTTCTTGTGCATGGTGTTTCTTCTTGTGATCTTGGTTGCTGCAACATAATTGTTCATGGTTTAAGTTAAATGCTAAAAAGAAATGAACTTCATGCTTAAACCTTTCTTATTGAAAAATCAACATTTACAAGGTAGGGATGTAATGATCCCAAGTCAAATGCTTGGTATCACTAACTACTATTGATTTATTGTTGTGCAGGTGTTTATTGAGTTATTAAGTGCATACAAGATTCATCCAACACATGAAGATCATAACACAATCAAGAAATAGAAGCACAAGCAAAATCTGACCTTTTTATTATGCAGAATCAATACAATAGATGGTCGATTTGGCATAAACCTCAAATGGCCATACAATCAATAAATATGAGCTGCTACAAAATGCTCTGCCGATACAAAAGAAGCCTTCAAAGGCCGAATGAGTAATGAAGACCAATACCCAGCAGATCTGGATGTCAAATCCTCTAGCTGAAGAGTGCCACGCTCCAAGTGAAGACTGAAACCCTCAAGAATTCGGCCCTAATGGCAAGATGCTCCAAATGAGCTCAAACTCGTCCCAATGATAGATCAGGGCAGTGGGAACCTCCTCCTGAAGTTTCAAGCGCAACGTCCAAGTGTAACCCCTCCAACTGATGAATCTCCTAAGGGAGTTGCGCCCTTATGAATAGCTGAAACCCCAATGCAACTTGGCCCTGAAGAAATACAACTCCAAATAGCTTGAAACTCTTCCGAAATGTGGATCGGGCTAAGAGAATCCCATGGGAGAAGTTTCAGGACCAAATCACCAGCAGATCTCTCTAGATCTGAGTTTTTCTGAATCACAGGACANCAGCAGATCTGGATGTCAAATCCTCTAGCTGAAGAGTGCCACGCTCCAAGTGAAGACTGAAACCCTCAAGAATTCGGCCCTAATGGCAAGATGCTCCAAATGAGTTCAAACTCGTCCCAATGATAGATCAGGGCAGTGGGAACCTCCTCCTGAAGTTTCAAGCGCAACGTCCAAGTGTAACCCCTCCAACTGATGAATCTCCTAAGGGAGTTGCGCCCTTATGAATAGCTGAAACCCCAATGCAACTTGTCCCTGAAGAAATACAACTCCAAATAGCTTGAAACTCTTCCGAAATGTGGATCGGGCTAAGAGAATCCCATGGGAGAAGTTTCAGGACCAAATCACCAGCAGATCTCTCTAGATCTGAGTTTTTCTGAATCACAGGACATCCCCTAGGGCTCCAAGACCTCCCAATCTGCAGATAATGATATGAGGATGATAACCCTTCAGAAAAGTCCTCAAACTGATGATCATGCCCCTACAAACAAAACCCAAGTGTCGGAATGGCCCCAGGCCCTCTGGATAAGCTAGATCGAACCTCCCTCTAAATAATGGTGCGCCCTTGCTGGAATCACAAGAACAATACGGCCTACTACCTTCTGAAGCGCTAGATGGAGATGAGCTGAGACTAGAATAGTGTGGAGGAGTCTTTCATCTCTGAGACCAAGCTGTGGAACAAGGTGAGTGGATATTTCACCACTGAGTTGCTCACAAGGGTTTGTACAGCAAAACCCCCAAACTGAATGCTCAAGAGCAATAGCAAATGCTAATCCAAAACCAGAATGAATAATAGGTGTGCCCCAGCCTCTTACTTATAACTTTTCCTTCTAATTCTCTGTTGAGTTAGGTTAACTCTCAGGGTTAATCTTCTATTATTTTGTTGAGTTATCTTTTACCTTTAATCCCCCCTTTCTTAAGTCAACTTAAAAATATAACTTTAGCTTCATTGACTTCCCCCTTCAGTGTAAGACTATGACCTAGTGGGGGTGCCCAGGCCACTGAGTCTCCTCATCACCTCTCTAAGAGGTGGGGGACATTACAAGGGATCAGAGGATATTTTATCTTCCATTGACTGAGCTATTATGTACCAGCAAAGATCCATCTTAACTCTGGTTCTATTAAGCACCTGGAAGGATAAAAAAGAAACAAAGGTGCAAATCTCTGCGTGCTTAAAGAATGCTGAGTTAAAGATGGATGCTATGTTGGTGTCTATCTATCTAAAAAGACTAAAATCTGTAATGTAATTAAAAAAATACTAAGCATTCATATATATATATATATATATATATATATATAATGAATGCTTAGTATTTTTTTAATTACATTACAGAATTTAGTCTTTTTTCCATTTTGATTAAGAAGCATTAGGCATATCATCTATTGGCTATAGAATGCACCTGGCTTCTCTCAATACAATCATAGACAAAAGCTATTGTAGGATGTGAGGGAACCACTCTATCTAAAAAGACTAAATTCTGTAATGTAATTAAAAAAATACTAAGCATTCATTATATATATATATATATATATATATATATATATATATATATATATATATATATATATGAATGCTTAGTATTTTTTTAATTACATTACAGATTTTAGTCTTTTTTCCATTTTGATTAAGAAGCATTAAGCATATCATCTATTGGCTATAGAATGCTTAGTATTTTTTTAATTACATTACAGATTTTAGTCTTTTTTCCATTTTGATTAAGAAGCATTAGGCATATCATCTATTGGCTATAGAATGCACTTGGCTTCTCTCAGTACAATCATAGACAAAAGCTATTGTAGGATGTGAGGGAACCACTCTTGTTAGTCATATCAGTAAGGATTATGAGCATTGGACCCTCTCTTCTGTGGGAGCTCCTTCAAGGAAGTCATCTTGCAAGCATTACATCCTTTTTCCCATTTTGATTTACAAGTGTTCCATGTTTTTTCCATTTTGATTTATAAGCATTGCACATGGACGCTACACATCTCATCCATATTGGCTGCAGAATGCACCTGACTTCTCTCGGCGCAATCATAGAAAAAAATATTGTAGGGATGTATGGGAACCTCTCTAGTTTATCATGTCAATCAGGATTATGGGCATTGGACCCCTTTTCTGTGAGAGTTCCTCAAGGATGTCATCTTCCGAGCTGGAGGATAAAGGACAAATCGGAAATATTCTCTGCCAAGATAGCGCCTTGTGATCTCAGGAGACAACTAAAAACAAATCAGTAAGTTCTCAGAATCCAGCTAGTTGTAGATTATCACATACAACACAGGAAACATTCCAGCAGACTAGTAGTTTATGGTACATCTGACAACAGGTGGCTGTACTCTTATGCTACCTGGTTCGTTTAACAGCCCTGTGAAGCTCTGAATCCGGGATTTTGGGATTGATAGGTACTATAGGACATGGTGAACCTATCGCCCAGCTTCTAGCTGGCATTTTAATAAAAGCCACTCTCTTACAGACTCAATATTGTTACCTATGTGCTAAGTGATTTTATACCGTGTAGTTTTGCACATTGGGAAATTGAGTTATTCCTCCGCAATATTGTTCTATTTGTATTGCATTCTGTGGCATTTTGTAATCTATTGTTTAAATTCGAATTTCTGTTACCTTTATTTTTTATTTTTGGAGATGCTAACTATAGTCGTCATTTTTATTATCACTGTCCTATGCATACGTTCTTAGTCATTTTTGGCATGGATATAATCTCTCTCTTGTTGCATAGCGGCTTAACACCAAAATTTCATAGTGGTCCTGTGGTCCCAAAGCTACATTGGCATCTCCTGGAATCCAAACATCTCTATATTTACGGCCACCTATGGACATTCTCTTACTTATTTTCTTGCTTCATAATTCCCTATATCTCAGTCTAACGCTGAACGAAAATGCCTCCTGTCGATATTGCATCTTTTATGTTTTCACGCGCTTGGGATATGATAATTGATGTGGGTAATTTAGATGCCTTTCCGGGACTTAAATTGTATTCGCGCCTTTTCATACTTGATTTTTCACCATACTCTGCAAGTCAAAGAGAAATTTCGAAAACAAATCACGAATCACGCCATCTCCGAGTTGTTTTCCTTCTTTTTCCACACATCCTTTTTTATGAAATCAATGCAAGTGTATAATTTTCTTAAACACATTTGTCCTTATTATTTTGCAGAAAGTCTTTGATAAAGACACCTTCTCGTCAGATGACAGCATGGGTGAGGCTGACGTCGATATTGAACCACTGGTTTCTGCCGCAAAAGCATACATGAATGCAGGGGTCTTTGGAACTAAGCAGATTGGAAAATGGCTGGCTACGGCTGACAATGCACTTGCGAGTGATAGTATAATCAATCTTATTGATGGACAAGTCAAGCAGGAGGTAACCTTGAAACTGCAAAATGTGGAGTCTGGAATATTAGAGCTGGAACTCGAGTGTGTTCCTCTCTCACAGTAGCTTGATCTATGAGTGATATCGATCTAATTCAAGTGACTGACATGAGGGTGTTATGCAAGAATCAAAGCCAATGGGCTGGCTATACAAACTTAATCGAAGAGTTGTTTAATACCAGCTGGGGTCATATTAGTTTATATCACTGTGTAGGGCTGCGGAAAGAGTTAATGCATATTTTGGATAATTGTCACCATCTTTGAGACAGTAATGAGTGGGTTTATTGCAGTCGTGTTCGGTGTCAGTGAATTCTGGCATGATGATTCTTTGTAAGAAGAGTGTCCACATGGTGCAGTAATGGGAATCAGGTTAGATTAATTGTGGCAGAGAAGTGATGAAGAGCCCTGTGAATAACTGGATTTAGAAATCAGTTTTAAAATAGTATTTTAATAGCAATGTTCTTGAGTCGAGGATGAGCAAAATTTGCTAGATTTTTGGATATAGGAACCATATATGTTTCTAATAGATTTGTTGAAGCAAAATTTGCTAGTTACTAGCTAGCAAGATGATCTGAGCGTTTTCCTTGAATATTCCTTTTATATTCAAGATAGTTTACAAAAGCAACACCATCATGAACTTTGGGCTTTGACAGTGGAGGACACAGTGAAGCTTTATCCTAGAAGTTCTTGTAATTGTATTTCCTCCCAAAAGACGTTGGATAAAGCTACATATCATTTTTATATTCATGAATAATTCTACTTCCATGTTGGATATACGGTCCCATTGTATACTATTTTACCTCTATAAAGAAAGAAATTATATTTGTGTGTATAAATGACCAGATTAAGTCCATGGCACTTGAAAACACATCCCACACTGACTACACTAACTATTTTACCTCTATAAAGAAAGAAATTATGTTTGTGTGTATAAATGACCAGATTAAGCCCATGGCACTTGAAAACATATCTACACTGACTATGTGGGAGTCCCTATGGCATCTCCAAAATCTAGAATCTAGATTAGTAAAAAGGCTAAAACAAAATAACAATGCAAATGAGTAACTGGTTGATGCCTTTCTCAAAAGTGGAGTGATGATGACTTTAGTTTAGGTCTCCTGTAAAGTATAAGTTGGATGTTGGTGATGCATATTTTGTTGGATCCACGGTGATATTTGATGTTGCTGTATTGTGGTTAATATAGTTCTCATTATTATTATTATTATGAATTACATGGTTTGTTTTGCATTTTGACACAACATAGAAATGACCCTTCCATTTGGTCTTATGGATGTATATGGTTTACTTGGACTACATAAGTTAATGTAACGTGTATGTAAGGTCATTTAATTTGGTCAACCATTTTTTTGTGTTTGTAAAACTATTTATTATGTGTAGGTATGAAAACCATGATTTTTGGTTAAGACTTAAGATGAAGATTGGTCAATTTACTAAATAAATTTTATTCTATTATAACGCATGTTGAGATTGTAGCAAGGAAGGTCTTCCATCATCATTATAGTGTCCTAGGATGATGGAGGACAATGAAACTTAGGCTAAGTCAATTAATTAAATATTTTCCTAAGTCTAACTTAGGAAAAGAACTCTTGATGTGTTATAATCTTCAGTTGACTTTATTGAGTATTTTTTTTAAAGTTAAAGTGAAAAATAATTTAAGTTGTGGTCTTTTAATCTTGACCATTGATCTCATCATGAGGGTGAGGGTTGATCTCAGCCCTCAATTCTTTTGTAGAATAGGGTTTCACTTGCTCAATGAAGAATAAAGAGATTGGTTGGGCTAAGAGGGCACACAAGGAGAAAGAGAGATCGATCTACAGAGAGATTGATTGCAGATTTGAGTGTGAGGGTTTGCAGGGAGACATAGGAGGACTCATCAAGCATATTGGCACCCACATCTTCAACATTTGTAGAGAACTTTATCTCAAATTTGAGGGTTGCCATACCAAGTGACGCAACACCCACATAGACAGTCATACAATATTGCGCAGAGGCTTACGTAGGGGTCTCATCAGGCACGTTTTGGTTCAGGGATTTGCAGAGAGGGGTCGTACAATTGTTGGGGAGGAGTTTGGCTAAGCATTTTGCTTGGTATTTGGCTGGGTCGATTTGTACTATAAAAGAACTCTATATTTCCTTGCTGAATAATAATAAAATCTCAGATCTATTGCACCAGTTTTCCCATCTTGGGTTTTTCCGAGGACATTTTTCAAAAATAATTTTGTACTTGTGATGTGATTGTTGTCTACTTTACTTTCAATTTCTATACATTTATTTTCTGCTATTTATTTATTTTATTATGAAGAAAACCCTGAATAATCAATTAAAAGTAAATTAATTGGTTTAAAGTGTATTGGGTTTTGAGAAAATTCACATGGTATCAAAGAAGGACTGTTAAAGAGGCAAGTATCACAAGTGGGTTTTCAAGATCCAACAGAAATTTGAAGTTTCAGGCAAAAATCTAAGGCAGTCGTAATCTTCCCTTGCGCCTAGGGTTTTTGCGCTAGGGTTTCAACATAGAAGAAAAGCATAGGTAAGGTTTGAACCGTGAGGTTTTGAACATAACCCTTTCAGAAAAGAGCCATGAGTTTGAGGGTGGAAGACAGGTTACAAGGGGCTCATAATCACCCCACCTGGAAAGAAAGGATGACAATGATATTGGAAGTCAATGATGTGTTAGAGCATGTCAGTGACAAGGAAACAACTCCCACTCGTGCAGTTGAATTGGTCATCTGGAAGAAAGGTGAGGCTAAGGCCAAGAGCCTAATTCTTGATGGGATAAACATGTGGTCTCACATCTCTCAGGAAAAGTTGAGGCAAAAGACGTGTGGAAATCCCTAAGTGACCTCTAGCAAAACAAAAATGAAAACAAAATGATGGCTCTGTTATCGCACTGTTTGTAGTTAAGATAAAAAAGCTATAAGATAGAAGACCAAACTGGTGTAACAGGAACCTATCCCATCCAATGTCACCACGATGGGATGGTTCTTTCTTTTTAGGGAGGTTAGGCCCAGGGGAGACGTCCTCGGTGACCTGGGGTTTTGAAGAGGCAAAAGGCTAATAAGACAAGGATAAGATTTTCCCCCTTCACAAGTCACCACCCAAACAAATAGTCCGGCCAAAGGCCAATAATGAAGTAAAACCCCTAAAGAAGTGTACCTTCCTAGAACAAAGCAACAACAAAATGATATGTGCAAGTTGTTTCAATGGGTTAGTACTTCATGAGATTATCTGATGAATATGTATATATAACCAATATGGCAATAAATATTAACGAAGTCAATTTTTATCAATATAGAAATGAAAATAATGTCACTTCACCAATAAATACTGGAACGATGTAGCATTTAATATAACCAATCAACACTTTATTTCATTTAATGTCCAAATCACCATTCAATTGCTTATGAAACAAAATGTTGTTGCAACAATGATATAATAGCCAAGAATGATGTCAACATTTAGGATTAGTAGGGTTAGCTAGAGCTAGGGTTAGTAGTTAGGGTTTGACTCAAGGTTTTGAAAGTAGTTGTGATCAAGTTTCACTTCAAAGCTAGAGGACTCTAGATCGGTTCCTTAGAGGGTAAAATGGAGTAAAAAGTGAAGGACGCAAGGGTTGAAGGAAGACGACTAAGGACTAGAGGGAAGAGTTCTGAAGTGCTGCAATGGCAGGGCCTTAGAATCAAAACCCTAGGGGAGAGAGGCTCACTTCGGTGTTGCTATAGCAAGGCCTCGTGCTCTCTCCTCCTTCCTTAGGTCAATTTGGAAAAACGGCTAGCTGAAGAATGAAGCACAAAATCAAGACAAGAGAGTCAATGAGGGAGAGTGTTGCTACAACAAGGCTCTTTCATCAAACCCTAGAAGAAAAACAACCCTAAGTGTAGATATTCTAGGCCTGGGACGTCTTCTTCCTCTTGAGTTTCAAATGGTATGGCTAGCATAAAGGAGGAAGAAAAGGGAGTGTAGCAACGGCTAGGCTCTCTTTTCTTCTTCAATGGCTGAAAATTTCTCTATCGGGGGACATGAGACAAGGACCTACTTGTGTGCTTGTCACCTAGGGTTTTGATTCAACAAATTATAAACATATGCAAGAAAATAAGACTACAACCATTCATTTAATAAGTTTTGCAGAAAAATACTTACAATTCATCAAGAAATAACCATGCAAACCCTAGTTGTAACACCTTGGTTCAAGAGAAACACCACGAAATGCTAAAAATTTCTTCCTTCAATAAGTGTGCCTCACTAAATTAGCCAAATACCCAAGATAGGGCGCAAATTTTAGATGTCCTTATGGAGTGAATGAGTAGTGATGATAAAAATGAGTGAAAACCCTCAATATATAGTGTATCAATGACCTAATTTACTTTTTAGGTCATAAAAAGGCCGACAAGGCCATAATACCAAAATAATATTGTTTTTACATTAAACTAGACTAAACCCTAATCAATCAAAAAGGTAAGACGTCACCCCTTCTTAGGGTCACGTTAGCCCCTATTAGGACAAATGCAATCTCTTGAAGCAAGACGTTAGCCCTCATTGGGATTCTCCAAGCTGCCACACGTGCCAACTACCTTGTCCATCTGCCAATATGCTCATGATGACGTCATAAGCCTCCTGGTGACATCCTTGTCCATCTAGAGTCAACGTCCCACTGAAAATGGGTCAATCCCCCTAGGTCAAGCTGTGTCGGGGTGCCTCTGGTGGAACGTCCTCTTCCTTTCCGGTGCAAAGCCTCTGATCAACCTCTATCCTGTCTCTACCCCCAGATGGGGTCTCAACATCCATCTGATGGGCTCTTTAGCCCCATGGAGGTCCAAACTGATCATCTCCTCATGTGTACCGATCCAAATGGTACCTGTTCGTCGGGTATGGTCCTGCACATCAAAGGCTATGCCCTCCATGGGCTCATTAGTCACAGGGATCATAGCAATGTCAATCACATCTCATCATTAATATTATTAAACATATGCATAAAATCCCTAATACATCAGTTAACAACTCAAAGAGGTTACACAATCCTGTAATACAAGTCTGGAGGAAAAGACAAAACGTTTTATTGGGCTAATGTCCACTGGAAAAGGAAAGTTCTCGGAAAAGACCTCATCCAAACCATGTGAGTGGGTGATGTGGTCAGGGGAATTCCAAGCATGTGGGTGCAGTGAGGGCTAAGGATGCAAGGTGTTACCCGTGGGTGCCTTTGTAGAAGGCGAGTTGTACATGTTATGGATGCATTCTTTCCAAGCCCATTCTTGCCTTTATTCTTTTTATTCTTTTATTCCTTTTTGCTTTTTTTTGTTCAAG